>JAGKTI010023265.1:4291-14887 GCA_018397915.1 Birgus latro
CATGCCATGGTAACCTTTGTATGTTTCCCATTTTAGGGCTGCGAGGTCATCTGTCGTGTTACTTGGAGACTTCTTGTTTAACCACAGATTTCAAGTCCGTTTGGGTTTCTCTCTCTCCTTCGCGTTCATGAGGAAGGTGTTCCACAAAGGAGTGTGCCAAGTGCTCCCTTATATGCTGCTCCCATCAATGGTATTACAGATTCCCTTAGAGGGAATGTTTCCTCCCTTATGTGGGTGATTCAGCAATATGGTTTGGTGCCTACCGGATGTCTGTTGTTGAAAGAAGAATGTAGCTGGCACTGGATATGTCACTGGTTGAGTAGACCGGAGAAATTTCCGTTTTAACTTCGTACAGAACCGTGTCTATGCACTTTTGCCCTGTAGAATCAAGGTAGTTCACCTAGACCCTGACTTATTTCTGAGTGAGCACTGGCTGAAGTGTGTGGTAGAGACCAAGTTTCTTGGCTTAACGTCGTACTGCCGGCAAACTTGCGATCCTACATCTACATCTAGCATTAATGGGATCTAAACTTGCCTATGGTTGCGAGGTGTACGCCTTTGCTGCTGAACCGCGGCGGCTTACTTCCTCGATCCTGTGCATCATGTTGCATTGTGACTTGCTTCTGATGTTTTCAGGTCCTTCCCAATTCCTACCGTGTTGGTGGAGGCTGGCAATCCTCCCTTTGATCTGCAGCTCAAGGCATTAATCATTCGTATTAATGTGAGACGTATACCTGACTCACTCACAGTTATTTGTGCATCACAGCTATTTTTTTTTTTACATTATGATCTTCATCCACGTACTCCGCATCCTTCTGGGCACAGGGTCATAACAGTTATGGGATGCTTAGGTCTCTCTGCAGTGCCTGTCTGCTCTGTCTGACTCCCAGGGATCGCTCCATGGTTCTCTTCAGGGGTGCAGGTCTGCAGAGATTTTGAATGTGCCAAATCTTTAGTTTCTTCCCAGGCTCTTCAACAGTTACTTCTGGAACATTCGTCCATTCATAAAGGCACTGTGCTTGTATACATGGACGGTAAAAAGCCAAACACTGTTGTCGGATTTGGGGTGATGTTCCCAAATTCTGTGAGGTGAGGAAATCTTCCTCTAGATGCCTCTATTTTCGACTACTGTCGTTTTAGTCCTTAAACTGATTTTTAGCACACATAGAGGCTTCTGTTACAGTTTTTACCGATTCTCAAAGCGCCCTGTTTGCCCGAGTGTTTTATTTCACTTCATCCCCTGGTCCTTGTTGTTCTCGAGTAGCTTTTCCTAATTCATCGACGAGGTAAACTCGTCCAGTTTTGTGGGGCCCTGTGCATGCTGGTGTGCAGGCAGGGCACTGAAAGGACATATACATTAGCTAAAGCTTCGTCTTCCCGACGACCCCCTGCCAACTCCTCTTCCTGCTACCGATATGACACATTCCTTGAAGTACCGATATGACACCTTCCTTAAGTCTGCGATTCGTATCTGTTGGCAGAGATAGTGGGATGCTGTTTGCAACAATAAAACAAAGGAAATTTCTCAAAGGATCGTCGTGCCGAGGGGTGTCCCCTTCATGCCTCGGCGATTAGAAATGATTGTTGCCCGGCTTAACACTGGACATTCATGGCTTAATCATGGGTTCCTAATGTGTGTGGAGGAACTCAGCTGTATGGTAATGACTTTCCTGGTTCCCCTTACTGGTGGAGGGTCCGGGGGGGGGGTTGTTGGATCGGGGGTTTTCCCCAGGGGGGGGGGGGGGGGGGGATTTGATGCTTACGTCTGTCTTCTCTGCTTGGAGGAACCTTTGGCTATCGGGCTGACATTCTTAATTTTCTGAAGGAGGCGAGTCTCCTTAACCTTTTATAGTTTATTATTATTTTTCATAATTTTCTCATTTATCCCTGGAAGCAGATAAGGTTTTTTTTTTTCGGTGCCATATGGACGAGTTGTTGCAGCACCAAGTTATTATTTAAAATTTCATTCCATTCAGATTTCTACTCATTTCATGCTGGTGTGCCACAAGGATCAGTCCTGGCTCCAACCCCGCTCCTCATTCATATTAATACTCCTTTGTTTGTCCCCCATAATCCCATTCATCCATATGCAGATGACTCAGTGCTTTACAGTTCCTTTACACTTAACCACCCATACACAGAGTTTGATATCTCTAAACTCGCAACGGAGCACATCAATCTCCATAAATCAAATTTCATCTGATACCACTGAATAGAAGCAAAAACATTGTCTTATTTCATACTAGGTAAATATATATCCAATTTACTAATAGACAGATACTGCCTGATTCTAATATTACCTTAAATGAAACCAATATTCTTATTTCTAAAAGCACTGAAAGTCTTTGTGTTTCGCTTAACAGCACCCTCAGTTGGACCTCTCACTTAGAATACTTGCTAACACCACTTCATGCAAGCTTGGACTATTATACAGGGTCCGTAACTTCTTCACCAACGAGCAATAATCTATAATTTACAAGTCGTGTGCACTCTCAACCCTAATAATGGTCACCTTTGTGGAGTGAATATGGAAGATTGCCCTAAAACAACTGAACACAATTCAAAACAAGGCTATAAGAAGAAAATATTGATAACTCAGCAGTTACCAATGAACTACCTCCCCTACACGAAAGAAGGAATGTTGCCACTTTTGCATTATTTTTCAGATATCTTTATGGTAAATGTGTCAATGAAGTTGCATCCACTGTGCCACCTCTCCACGCCTTCCACCGTGCTACGCGGGCATTTGGTAGCATCCATGACATGTCCATCAAACTTCCATATTGCAGAAATTCTGCCTATCAGAATTCCTTTATTCCCCGAATGGCCTCTCTGGAATTCTCTTCCCCAGATTAGTTTCCTCCAAACTTCAACCTACAGCAGTTCATGTCCAAATGATAGATTTTTTTTTTCTGAATGGAGGACACCTGTAGTCTAGAGTAGGCATTGTTTTCTATAATTATTTTTCCTCTCGTTGTTTATCTTGTTTTTAAAAATCTAGTTACCTCTCGGCACTAACGTATATTTTCTTATCTGAAGTCATCCGTGCACGTCTTCAGCTGTCTCCTAATTTTAAGATTTTACTAATCTCCACTGAATTTAATCTCTTCATCCATTAATAAATAAAGGGAATAAAGAATCCCCCGAGCTAGACCTTACAATGAGATCATATAGCCCCGCTAGGTAACAGGAAGGCGCTACCCCTCCCGGCACGGCAGTCCCGTGTGCGGCTCGAACTCGCGACCCCCCGGTCCCGAGCTCGATACTCTGCCTCTGAGCCACCGTGCCCCCATCCATTAATCACTTCAGATTTATCCCCTTGACTTCTTCGTCCATTCTGAGAATACAAATATAACTTTCTTACTCTGTCCTTGTATAGAATGTTCCTAGTGTATGAATCATTTTTGTCAGTTATCTCTGAACATTTTTAAGGATTTGTTATCCATTCACTATAACCGACATCAAAGCTGTAGTGCACAGACGAATGTGGCCTACTAAATCAAGGTTGGGATATGACCAAGGATGTTCTATGTTTAATACCACTGGTATAAACTCCAGGACACTATATACTTTATTCCGCACCCTGAGACACTTTTCTTTCGAGTTTATGTCTTTGCTAACCATGACTCCTAGATCTCTCTCACAACGTAATATATGAGTATCTAAGTTATCTAATCTGTAACTGGCTCCTTCTGTAAGTACCTGCAATATTCTCTCACATCCTTTTCATATGTCGGTAAGTAAAGAGCATGCCACAAGCCCTCTAAATGCTGCTATGCCTCGACTGAGTCAATAACTCTTGCTTCTTTAGTAAGGCAGCAAATTTTCTTAGACTGGTACCTGTTTTTAATCCTGAACCTTTGTTGTATGTACTTACCAACATGAGGCAAAGAACTGAGCTGTAAGGTACTCAGCTAGCTACCAATTCCCAATCTGACTTTGACTCCATTGATACCAACACTCTGCTTTCTTCTCACTGGCCACGAATTTATCTAAAGATACCGACTCTTATGATATGTACGTTAACTTTCTAAATGAGCATTTCATAAGGAACCCTATCACATACCTTGATAAACTCAAGATACATAATATCATGAGCTTGGCCATTATCTCCCGTCAGATATGTTCCAGAAATCTGATAATAGAAACTGAGGCAAGAGCAAATCGTTCTGAATTAATGCTGCGCTTAATTTTGCTTTGGATGACTAGAATCTTCCTTATGGTGGATGTTAAATACATCTGTTCAGAATTTGGGCATTACACCTATTATCCTTCTTAAAATCAGGTATAATTTCACATTTCTTTGCTTCTTTCACTAGTGTTTAAAACCTTTTCATTCAATGACATCTTTTAAAAGTTAGTTTTGTTGTCTCCACTTTACTGGGGTTCATCACTGAAGTCACCGAATAGCACCGTAATCTGATCAAGGGTCTAAATGTATTACACAGACATATCAAACACTTAAAAAGCGGTGGCAATGAAACTAGAGGCAACATTTTGTTACTGTTTGCTGATTTCTTTTAGATACCCTTCTCATCCCTCAAAACTGTAAACCAGTGTCATGCCGGATCATGTCACTGTTGAGTGGATATGAATTAGGTTATTCACATGGGGTACTTTGTGGACAACACTGAATCCCACGTTCCGAATTTCAAGGCGGACGACATTACCTCGTTTTATTCATCTGCAGATATGCGTCAAATGCTGTTACTGAATAAGTGTCATGTACGATTAACAGATGACACAGTTTTTCCTCGTATTCCTTCAATATTCTAGTGAAAATTTTATGCAAGTCCTATGGCTTCCTTCTCATACTCCTTTAAATGCATCCGCCCTACTGTAATTATTTTACAATTGTCTATGCTTCCACTACCAATTATGTTGTTACTTGTCATGTAGCCAGTGTTAATGAGAATAAAAAAAAAATATATAAAGAAAAAGGAGGAGCGGGGAACTGATTGGATTCTTTTCATTTACTGTACATATTTCATACTCTGTTTGGTGTCGTAATTATCCTCTTTACTTTATTCACGAAGAAGGTAACAATATATACTTAGCTGCCCTATTTCCATGACAAATACATCTAATACTAACAACTTAGCATCGTTTGATAATAACCTTGGCATTGTTCAGCCTTAACCTTGCCATCTTTTAATCTTAACCTTGGCATCCTTCATTCCAAACTTAGGTATTCTTCATCCATAACCCTGACATTCTTCAGACCTAATCCTAGCATCCTTCACTGACATCTTTGGCAGCCTCCTTTTCTAACCTGAGCACCCTTCAGCCCTAACTTTTGAATCCTTCTGAGTTAATCCTGGCATATTTCCTTCATAACTTTGGCATCTTTCATTCCAGAGTTGGCATCCTTCATTCCTAACCTTGGCATTATTAATCTCTAATTTTAGCAATCTTCAGCCCTAACCTTGGTGTACCATTCCCCTTATATGTATATGTACTCGTATATATGCCCCCACTGTGTGCCCTCACTATATCCTAGAACTGCAGACGTCACCAGGCGTTCCCAGGCTCAAACACCAACCAATGCCATATGTCCCGGCAGTCGAGGGCTAACTTCTAGACAGGCAGCATCTTATCTCTGTGCTCCGCAATTAAAGGCCGTAAATAGCTACTCCAGGACTTTCCTTCCACCATCAAGAGAGGGGTGTTACATTGGCATCCTTCAGCCTTAAGCATAGCACCCTTCATTCATAGCTTAGGCATCCTTCATTCATAATTTGGCATCCTTCATTCACAACCTTGCCATCCTTCAGCCCTGACTTTGGCATCCTTCATTCATAACCTTGCCAAACTTTATTCCTAACCTTAGCATCCTTCATTTCAAACCCAGACATCCTTCATTCCTAACCTTGGCATCCTTCATTTCTAGCCTTGGCATCTTTCAGCTCTAACTTCGGCATCCTCCATTCTTAACCATGACATCCTTCATTCATAACCTAGGTATCCTTCATTTCTAGCCTTGGCATCCTTCATCCATAACACTGACATCCTTCATTTGTAGCACTGGCATCCTTCAGTTCTAACTTTGGCATCCTTCATTCCTAACCTTGACATTCTTCATTCTTAACCTTGGCATCTTGCAGCTCTAACCTTGGCATCCTTCATTCCTAACTTTTTTTTTTTTATGTGTCCGACTCTGGGCATAAGCTACACAGCCTGCTATCAAGGCCCAGCAGTCCTCTTACATACCATACACCTTTACATGTCACCACTTCGGCGCTAATACCCACCGTCCGTGTTGAATACATGCTAGGGCTGTCCTCATACAGGACTGGTGTATTGGTATTAGCGGGGGTAATTTTACGACATGTCGGCGGGTCTTCTGGTACATCAGTAAAGCCTGATTTAATGAAATTCAAATCCATCCTTAAACTGTTCCCTGCCCTAGCAAGGATTTGAACCTGGGTCCGTTAGGACTGCAACTCACCTCTCTACCGATCGAGCCACCGCCTCCCCCATTAAGCATCTTTGATTCATAACATCGGCAGTCTTCACTTCTAACCCCGGCAAACATCTCTCATAACCTCTGTATCCTTCATTCATATCCTTGGTGTCCTTCATTCATAACCCTGGCATCCTCTATTCCTTACTTTGGCATCCTTTATTCATAACCTTGGCATCCTTCATTCGTAACCTTAGCATCCTTCATTCATAACCTTGTCATCTTTCATTCATAACATTAACGTCATTTAATTCTAAACTCACCCACTACTTTGTCATCCATACTCCTAATCGTGGAATCCCTGTTTCATTATGATGGTATCCTTGGCGCCTTTGGCGTCATATTGCCCTAACTTTGGCATCATTTGGCCATAACCTTAGTATCTTTTGCCCCTAATCTTGGCCTCCTTCGGCCTTAGCCTTAGCATCCTATGACCTTGACCTTAGCACCTTTCAGTCCTAACCTTGGTACTCTTTGGCCCTAACCTTGGCATAATAGGCCCTGATCTTGGAGTACGGTACTCTAATCCTAGCCTTGGCATCGTACGATCCCAACCTCGGCATCCTGTGGCTCTGACCTTGGCATCCTTTGATCCTATCTTTAACATCCTATGGGTATGACCTTGGTATCCTATGGCCTTAACCTCGTCATTCTGCAGCCCTAACTTTGGCATGCTATGCCTCTAACCTTGGAATCATTTGGCTCTGACCTTGGCATCCTATGGCCCAAACTATGGCATCCTATGGCCCTAACCTTGGCATCCTATGGCCCTAACTTTGGCATCCTATGGTCTTATCCTTAGCATCCTACGTCCCTAATCTTGGCATTCTACAGTCATAACCATTGCAACTCTTGGTCCTAACTATGGCATCCTATGGCACAAATCTTGGCATCCAGTGGCCATAAGCTCGGCATCCTATGCCCCAAACTTGGCATCGTATGGTTCTAACTTTGGCATTCTATGACCCTAACCTTGGCATCCTATGGCCCAAACTTGGCATCCTATGGCTCCAATCTTGGCATCTTTTGGTCCAAACTTGGCATCCTGTGGCCCTAACTTTGGCATCCTATGGCCCAAACTTGGCATCCTATGGTTCTAACCTTGGCATTCTATGGCCTACCGTTGGCATCCTATGGCCCAAAATTGGCATCCTACGGCTTTGACAATGGCATCCTATGGCCCTATTCTTGGCATGCTGTGGACCTATCCTTGGTATGCTGTGGACCTAACCTTCAATTCATAACATTCGCGTGCCTTCGCCCTAACCCTGGCATCCTTTGACCTAAACCTAGAGAACATTGGCCCTTTACTTGAAACCCTTCAGCTCTGACTTCGGCATCATTTACCCGTAACCTAGGCATCCTTTAGTCTTAACCTTAACACCCTATGGCCCTGACTTTGGTATCCATTAGCCTTGACCTTGACATCCTTTGGACATAATCTTGGACTCCACCAGTTCAAACCTTGATATCATTTGGCCCTAACCTTAGCTTTAGTCGGCCCTAGCTCTGTCATTCTTCGGCCTTTATATGACATCCTTCAAATCCTAAACTTGGCATCCTTAAGACCTAACTTGGTATTCTTCAGTTTTATGCTTTTTCTTGGGAAGGTGGACTGGGATAGAGGGGTGAGTACGAAAACCCAACACGGCGATGTATGCAGTACTATTCAGTCCTAATCCTGTCATCCTTTGGTACTGATTTTGACGTCTTTTGGTCCTGTCCTAGGTATCTGTCAACATACTAGCCAAGCACCACTCCTAGTCAAACAGAATGTCCACCCTACTGTTAGATATTTTTTTCCGACATTTATCACACCTCACTACCTTTTAGTCATACTGAATATTCTTTTCTCGTTTCTACAATAAACTTAGATCCCTTATCCACCCATCAGGGGCTAGACGTCTGTATCTGGATTATCTCTTGGGGGTTGATTTTATTCCTGGACCGCATTTATTAGCTTAACGAATATCCTCTATCTCTCATCATGTTTCCACATGCCCTGACCTGACAACGTCTGCTCGTGGCAGACTCTATACCTGGTATTTCTGATGACCATATACTCCTTCTAGTCTCTCTCAGCACACCGTCACTCAATGTAATCTACTTCTGTGACCCATCATAGACTGTCGTACCTTTACTTTGATGATTCTGACTTGAACCTGACCCCTGTCTACCACACCTGTGACTTGACCCTGTCCACTTCCATTTGTCATATAGTAGGTATGAAGTGATACAGGCGGCTTCCATTTATCAAAGTGTCTGCATTTGTTAATGAAATGGGGCTCCGTCCTTTCATTTCTTATACTGAGGTTCCAGTTGGAGGCTTCCAAGGACCTTCAAGCTTCCGAGGAATAACGCTTGTCTCTACCTCCCCCTCCTTCGACTACGTATTGTAACTGCAGATTTTCTAATAAACTGCCCAAGAAAACATCTCTTTCTGCCTCCTGAAAGTCCCACCCGTATTAAAACATCTCGAAAAAAAAAAAGTGACGTTCTCATTCTTTTTCAAAAATATTCTGTTACTTGACCTACTTAATTATCATGTCACTTCTAGATCTGTGCTGTCACTAAATTTTATATGTCAACTCAATTTATTCCTGTTTTGGTTCCTGACTTATAGTATTTGAATATTTTACATTCCTAGCTGCGTGACCCCTTTTTCTAGTTAAGGGATTAGAATGTTTAAATTCTTGAGTGCGGTATTTTTCAAATAGCCTACATATTTCTGAATTCATCATTATCTTCCTAATCATCACAGTCTGTTTATTTTCTTCATATTGGAACAAAGCTAATTCGTCTACTTTACTCTGTCAGCTCCTGCTGGTTGAACAGTACACGGCCAAGGAATTATTACTGAAGAATTTTGTATTTTTCAACTTACTCATTTTTCTTACACTTCCCCCTTTTCTTCCTTTACTTATAATTATTCGAATGTGATTAATTACAAATTACTATCGCGTTACCGCATCTTTCTCTGTTATTTGTTATTCCCGAGTGCGTAAATCTAATGCCCTGGGAGTTTCACATTCATTATTAGCCTACATGCTACAGTTTCGACCCTAAGAAAAACAACAATAAAACGGACCCAGGTATTTGATTATAAGTATTGCATTATTCTTACAACATCTGTCCGTCTGTTGAGCAAGATTATTGCCATTGTCAACGACGCCCTTCAAAATTCCCCTTTTCTCGACAAGCTCCCCTTTTACCTCTAATTCCTAATCTAACATCTCCTTGGGTTGTTACTCTAGTATTTCACTCCCACATTAATGTAAGCCACTGTCTTCAGTACCTCCATGGTGCCAAAATTTTTCATTACGTTAGTCTTGCACACATATGAGATTCATGTTGCCTAACAGAAATTTATCACTCCCATATCTCATGCGAGTCTCCATCAGGAAACAAATTCTTACCTTTATGTTGTGACAAGGAAGGTGGCAATAAGAGTATCACCAACAAGCACCACCGCCACCACACTGACTTTGGACACTCCTGTTACCCATTGATCCACCGCACTCGCATTCATTTTGCATATTGCTGAATGATATTTACTCCTAACATCTTCAGCTTCTTTCTCAGGGGTGATTTTAGCTGCACCCTTATGAATAAAGCTGTAAAATCATCCTTAACATTACTCTCCTCCTATACTCCCAACTCCACTATATTCCTCAACCCCTTTTACTGATGCAAATGCCTTGAGAAAATTATCTTTTAAATTAAAGATAGAATTTCTAGCAGGAAAAACCGTCCAACGAAAAAACCATCTTAAAGCTAAAACAAGCACAGTCGTTAGGGAAAAAAATAATACAATCAACACCTCGTGGACAAACGATACCACCAGCATCTAGAGGGCATTCTGTATCACTACGACCACCACCAAAACCTTGTACACCATCAACAGGTCCAGAACAAATTATAATATCAACACCACGAGGATACCTTATACCACCAGCATTTTAATACAGATATAACACTATGAATGTCACGCCGACTGTATTTTTCCTTTCTCTTACACACATTCGACTTTGTTAATAAAAGAGGGAAACAGATTCTACCACTGCCAATATTGACGTGATTATACTAACACACACACACACACACACACACACACACACACACACACACACACA
>JAGKTI010023266.1:0-14887 GCA_018397915.1 Birgus latro
AATGATACTTATGAAAATACTAGACAATGTTACCTGTGTACTTTTGTGCCATTTTGCTTACTGTGTGTACATGTTCGTGTGTGTAACTTCACCTCGTGTGTGACTATGTACGTGTGTCACTTCACCCATGTGTACATACCCAATACCCATATGTGTCACCTCAGTTTTTGTGTGTACATATACATGTGTGTGTCATTTCATTCCACGTTTCTATAACGTAACGTAGATGCATGTTACTTCACCTCCTGTTCTTTCCTATTTGTTCTTACTTTATTGTATCTCTACAGGAATGAGTCAAGCTCGTACTGTCCCGTGTATTAAACAATTTTTATCATACATATCTTTAAATCTGTGAATAGTTTTGACACACACTATTTCATTCCGTAGTGCATTCCACTGATCAATTGCCCTGTCTGAGAAACTGAATTTCCTTACGTCTTTATCACCTCTCTTTTTATACAGTTTTTTGCTATGCCCTCTTGTTGATGCTTCCCCATAGGTTATTTACTCATTTATATCTATTTTTTCTTTCCGTGAGATGCATTTATATAGTAGAATCATGTCTCCTCTTTTTCTTCTGTCTTGTAATGTTGGTAGGTTCAGTTTTTTTAGTCTTTCTTCGTAGCTTAGATCCCTTGAGCTTGGTACCCATCTTGTAGCTGCCCTTTGTACTTTTTCAATCTTATCTATGTGTTTTTTGAGATGTAGATTCCAGACTACTGATGTATACTCCAGGGTTGGCCTGATGAATGATGTTATTATCTTTCTCAGCATGACTTTATTTATATATGTGAATGCTGTTCTCATATTAGCAAGCAATGTATACATGTTCCGTACTTTTTCAATGATATGGTCAGCCGGAGATAGTCTGTTATTGATAATCACTCGTAGATCCTTCTGCTTTTCTGATATGTGTGAGGTTGAACTTTCTAGCTTAAAATCCTAGTCTGGTCTTCTTCCACTTTTACCAAACTTTATTACATGGCATTTGTCCACATTGAACTCCATTTGCCATCTATTGCTCCAGTCATGAAGCTTATTTAATTCTTCTTGTAGCTCTCTGCGAAAGACTGTTTCTATTTCTCCTCTGTATTTTGGCTTCATTAGCAAACATATTTAGACAGCTTCCATTTCCAGTGTTGCGGTCAGTGTCATTTACATATATTAAAAACGTAATTGGTGCCAGCACTGAGCCTTGTGGAACTCTGCTGGTCACTTCTCTCCATGATGAGTAATTTCCCCTTAGTACTGTTCTCATTTCGCTTGTTGTGAGAAAATCTTGCATCCGACAGTACATATTGCCTTGGATACCTCCTTGATGGTACAGTTTCCATAAAAGTCTTTGGTGCTGTACTCTGTCGAATGCTTTATTGAAATCTAAATTGATACTATCTACCCATCCTTCTCTTTCCTGGAGTGTTTCTGCAACTCTCTCATAGTAACTTAATAGATTAATAACACAAGATTTTCCCTTTCTATAACCGAACTGTCTTTCCGTTATCATACTGTATTTCTCCAGGTGGTTTACCCACATTTTTTTCATCAGCTTTTCTAGTATCTTACAACACTGGTCAGGGATACTGGTCTGTAGCTGAGTGGATTCTGCGCATTTCCTTTCTTGAATAGCGAAACAATGTTTATTTCCTTTCAAACATCAGGTAGTTTATATTGACTTAAGGATTCTTTGAATATAAAATATATTGGTCTGCTTATCTCTTCTGCACATTCATGTATCACCCAACCTGAAATTTCGTCAGGACCATTTGCGTTTCCTTTGTCTATATTACTCAACTCTTCCTGTACCTCTTGTTCCGATATTCTAATATCTGATAATATGTGCGGGCATACATTTTCCTTATAATTTCTCTCAAAATTACTTTCTTCAGTGTGTGTGTGTGTGTGTGTAACTCACCGGGTCGGTCAGGATCACTTGATGGTAGTGACCGTCAGCTTTTACCCTCCCGGAAGGGAGCTGAGAGCTCATATAGTCCGATCTATGGGCAAGGCTGTGACCTTCACACACGCACACACCCATCCCCTTGCTCAAGGGGGACAGTAACCACCCACTTCGTCAGTGAAACTTTTCGCAACCTAAGCGAGGCGCGAACTCCCGTCTACCAGATGGCAAGCGAGAACGCTACCA
The DNA here is from genome assembly GCA_018397915.1 of Birgus latro. Taxonomy (NCBI): domain Eukaryota; kingdom Metazoa; phylum Arthropoda; class Malacostraca; order Decapoda; family Coenobitidae; genus Birgus; species Birgus latro. The sequence goes on from JAGKTI010023266.1 coordinate 2,144, forward strand.
CTGCGCCAGCGAGCGGTGTGTGTGTGTGTGTGTGTGTGTGTCATTTAACGTGTGCGCATGAACGTTGGTCACTTCAACTGCTGTATATATATGCACAGTTTGTGTGTGTAACTCCACCACCTGTGAACATATGTATGTGTGTGTAATTTCACCACCTGTGTACTTATATATGTGTGTAACTTCACTACATGTGTGCATATGTACATGAATGTAACTTCACCTGTGTACGTATGTACAAGGTACATGTGTGTAACTTCACCAGCTGTGTGCATATGTACGTGTGTCTAACATCACCACCTGTGTGATATTGAACATGTGTGCAACTTCACCACCTATGTGCGTATTTGTGTGTCTAACTTCACTATCTTTGTACATATGTAGACTACAGTCAAAGACAAAGTCGAGTCGCGGTTTTGTCCGAAGATTAAGTGCAACACTTGAAACATTTTGAAAGCTCTGCCACAGTTACATGTTCGTAGTTGGCTAGCCTGACTTCGTCAAGTCTTATATCTGCTGCTGATGGGATGACGGTGTGAATGAATCCATGAAATTCCGAAGCCTTAACACCGACTCGCAAGAACTGCTGATTCCGAACTTCGTATGAGATGAAATGCCAACGGTTAGGCGATGATCACCTGACATTGAATTTCATCTTACATCTTACCACAAAACGTCTAGCAGACCTACTATACCATGGTATGGAGGGGTCAAGCAACATGCATCCAACTAACAGAAGTTGAGAGGTGGCATGCTTTTCCTTTATTTACGGGAAACGAATCCTGAACAGAAAGCTCAAACATCTGGTATAGGTATAACCATAAAAAGGAGGATTAGGATTTCAGGAGGAAGGCACAACAGAGAACCGTCATCGTTCAGGTCGTCCTCGTCTTACCACAACAGTATAGAATCAGGAAATAATCACAACGATGGAAGCAGCACCCGTAAGAAGTGCTTACGTCGTAAGAAACGAAGTGCACCTAGAATGCAGCGCAATCAAGCAGTTGTGCATAGACTTCGGTCGTCTTGTTATGTGTTCGAACTCGTTTGTGGGATTCAGTTTGCCAGCTACTCTAAAAGAAAAAAAAATCAATTATCAGAATAACTCCGTTCTCATGTGTTGAATACTATAGTGAATTTTGTTTTACAACACATAAATAATGTCCCACGTCATAATTATCAACTGGATTAGCTAATTTACAGTTAATAAAGATGGAGAACTGACTTCCGAACACCTAGTAAGCTGAATTGTAACGTTGAGAATGTTTTCATAAAAATAAAAGATGAGAAACGCTCCATAAATACTATATAAAAACAGAAGTCAGAAAAATTTAATAATTATGTCGATTAGTTTTGGTAAGTTACAAAAAAATTATATGCTGGCTTCCACAGCCTGGTCATCTGGAGCAAATGGCAACCCGTCAGTGCTACCAGCAGATCGTTCGACACAAAGCAGACCGCTCCAAAACTATTGTCTTTCTGCAGATAATTTCACCAAATTTCACGACACGACTTTTGTCTTTGACTGGGTACGTATGTTCGCGTAAGTAACTTCTACACCTGTGTACATAAGTACATACTTATGTATGTATGTGACTTCATCTTTGCTCTTATGTACTGTGTATGTGTGTGACTTTGACACCTGTGTTCGTATGTACTTGTGTGTCTTCTCCCATGTGTTGGCTACATACCCGTGTGTAGACACCTCCGCTGTTGTGCGCACATGTACAGTCAGAAATAAAATTCTTGTCAAAGGTTTTGTCTGAAGATTAAGTGGAACACTTGAAACATTACGACAGCTCCGCCAGAGGTACATAATCGTGGTTGGTTAGCCTGCCTTCCTCATGCTTCATGTCCGCTGCCGATGGGAAGGTGGTTTAAATGAACTCAGGAAATTCTGGTGCCTTAACATCGACTCGTGAGAGTTTCTGAGTCCGAATTTCATAAGAGAGACGAAATGCGATCCGTCAGGCGATGATAGCTGGATATTTCATTTTACACCTTACCACCAAACGTCAACCAGAGGTACTATACTCGTATCTTGGTATGAAGAGGTCTGGCAACATGCATCCAACAAGTAGGCAGATGAGAGGCGGCGTGATCTCTCTTTATTCACGGAAGTGAATTCTGAACAAACAGTTCGAACATTTAGTGTAACAATAACCGCTGAAAGGTATATAATTCGGAAAGTAAACACAACGGAGAACCGTCATCGCTCAGGTCGTCCTCATGTTCTGAGAACCAGAAAATAATCACAATGATAGAAGCATTCCCTGCAAGCAGTGCTTAACCCGTCACGTCCCGACCGATTTCCTGATACCCCCCAGTCCCGAGCAATTTCGGATTTTTTTTTTTTTTTTTTTTTTTGGCTCAAACCTTCGCTTTTGGTGAGAAACATCGAGAGTTCATAGAGAAATCGCCCTCCTGAGCCTATAAATGATGCTACAGGTGATGAGTCAGCCTTACCTTTCGCTCTTTCTCAGGGATCTGGCCTCAAAGAAAACGAACTATGGGAGGGTAAACTAATTCAAGCCACTTTGAATTACGTATTTATTAATTTATTTGGTACGAATTTATGTGTAGTACAAGACTATATTGGTTTTCACACAATTATATAGGCAATAAAAGCATTGTTCAGTCACCAAACACATCCAAACATGGCACCTTCCTTTACGACATTTCCACCTCATCACTTCTGTTGGTTTCTTGCTTTAGCTTCTTTATTTCTTTGTCCTCCACCTCATGAATCACTTTCACCGTGAATTTCGTCATTGGAGAGACCGTGGTGCGACATGTCTTTACTGGCCAGGTCACTGCTAACAGGTGAATTGCCGAGTGTGGGGGGGATAGGGGTCAGGTGGGGCCAGGCAGTATGCCCACTTGATAGCAGATAGAGGAAGGTCCCCCACATAAGCCTAAAAATAACCCGTGAAACTTGAAAATTGTGCAAATGACTGACCTTGCAATTGTGTAATGTACAGGTACGTCGGTGGGTCTAGCTGTGACAAAACGTTGTGACGTACCCATACGTCGACGGGACACCTCAGGTTAATAGCATAAGAAACGAATTGCACCTAGAATGAAGCACACGAAGCTGTGCATAGGCTTCAGTCATCTGGTTTATGAGTTCGAACTCGTCTGTTGTATTCAGTTTGCCATCCATCCTATTAAAAAAAAAAAAAAAAAAGATTATCATAATACAGTCACTTTGTCCAATTTTGTTTTATAGCACTGTTAAATAATGAAAATTCCAGCTCATAATTATCAACTTGATTAGCCAATTTACAAATAAATTAAGATACGGAACTGAATTCCTGTCACTTTTTTAGTGAACTAAATTGCAAAGTTGCTGACGTGGTAATAAAAAAAAAAAAAAACGCTTCATACATATTTATAAAAATAGCTGGTCACCTGGAGCAAATGGCAACTCATGTCAGTGCTAGCAACTGTCCGTATGACACAAAGCAGGGCAGACCAAAACTTTTGTCTCAGCAGATGTTTTCACCAAATTTCAGGACACGACTTTTGTCTTTGATTGTATGTGTTTCACCAGCTACTGCGTGTATGATGTGTACGTCGCATTTTGCCTGTATATGTGTTGTTCCATACGTTATCAACACAACAATAGCCTGTTAGGGGGTGGAATGCTAACACTGATGTTGATAACACTGATAACACACCACAATCAATGTGCTTCCACCTCCCGCCTCTCGTTCTTTGTTTTACACTGTCTTAGCAACATATTATCATTATTATTATTATTATTATTATTACTGACACTCAAGAGGCAACTCCCCTGCTTATGTGTCTCTATATAAACCTAACTGAATCTATGCAGTAATATATATATATATATATATATACTCTTCTTATAAGTGGTTGTATCTATGTGTCAAAATTACCATTTTTTTTTTTTATTTGGTGTAACCATGACAACAATTTCCTATACTAGTAAGCTAGACTTGTTATAACATACATCTATAGCTGTATGTAAGTGTGAAGTTCTAAGTGTGTTGGAGTGCTGCATGACTATCTTTCATTAAACCGCTGAGTCCCACCGACGTATGATGCACGTCGCTACTTTTTTCTGCGGACGTACCCAACGACGTGCATCGTATGTTACGCATTTCCAAGGCCCATTGTGTGCACATTTTTCAACATTCGCGGGTGATTTTTGGTAGGCATATGTGGGAGACTTTCCTCTACCTGCTGTCAAGCGGGGATACTGCCTGGCCCCACCTAACCCCCCCTTCCCCCCTCGTGGGAGACCTTCCTCTACCTGCTGTCAAGCGGGGGATACTGCCTGGCCCCACCTAACCCCCCCTTCCCCCCTGCTGTCAAGCGGGGGATACTGCCTGGCCCCACCTAACCCCCCCTTCCCCCCTCCCCTCACACTGGGCAATTCACCTGTTACCAGTAACCTAGCCAGTAAAGGTATCTTGCCCCAAGGTCTCTCCAATGACGAAATTCATGGTGAAAATGATTCCTGGGCTGCAGGACAAAGAAACAAAGAAGCTAGAGGTAGAAACAAACAAAAGTGGAGGTGGTAATGTCGTAAAGGAAGGTGTCAAATACTAGGGTTTTGGGTGAGTGAACAGTGCTTATAAATGCCTACATTATTGTGTGAAAACCAATATAGACTTGTACTACACATAAATTCGTATCAAATAAATGAAATAAATACGTAATTTAAAGTGGCTTGAATTAGTTAACCCTTCCATAGCTCGTTTTCTTTAGCCAGGTACCCTGAAAAAGAAGGAAAACGTAAGGTTGAGTGACACCTGTATCAACATTTTTTACCTCAGAAACGTGATTTCTCTATGAATTTTCGATGTTTCTCACCAAAAGCGAAGGTTTCAGCCAAAAAACAAAAAGTCGATAATCGTTCGGGACTTGGGGGTAGGCTGGGTAAAAAACCGGTTGGGACTGGACGGGTTAATCCATGACACCCCTCACCTCACACGTCACACCCGGGTAAGAACAGAAGCTTCCAACAGGCGTGTCTTTCATATTATTGGCTTACTATGTGATAGGATGTGGACGTTCACTGTGATGCATGTCTATCGTGTGCTTGTACTAAAGGAATTACTGTTCAGCCTGCGCCCATATTGCAATTCCCTGTACCGTTGAGGCTTTGGCAAACTGTCCCCTGATCTTCTGAAATTACCATGTATGGGGTCTGGCTTTGTTTATCTATTAGCGGCAGTCAGTCATTTCTCCAGATTAAGTTTTCCCTGGACCACAATCATGTATCAAAACTTGATGGTAAGTTCCTGGGCCGTTTCCGTGTCATCTCTCGTAAGGGTAACAAATTTTAAATATGGGATCCGTGTTACCCCGAGACCAAGTGGGTGTATGCCAATGACCTTAAGCGTGTACTGAGGGGCATAGTATTGGAGGAATCACTTGCAAATACCTCATCTTCTTCTCAACCTGGCAGTGCTTCTTCTCCCATTCCTTCCTCTGACAATCCTTCTCATTCTGACACACTGTCACCCTCTCCTGCTGTCAGTGACTATCGTTCAGAATTATGCTCTGCACAAAAGGCTCTGGCATGAAAAGACTGTCACCCAAGACTCTCATTATAATCATCTTCATATCATAGTCTTTAACTTGAACTTATTTTATAGGTATGATGTTGAGGGTCCACCTGCTGGCATTGCTGACCATAGTTGGGTGTGGGCTGGGAGAGGACAATGGTGTCGTGCAACCAGAGGCCTTGGTTGCTGTGGGAGGCGAGGTAATTGTGGTGGAAGTTGTAGTCTTGTGCAATGATGTTGAGCCACTGGCCACCGTGGCCATCATCCTGCCCCACTTCACACACCAGCTGGAGAAGACAGAGGCCCTTCTATCAGCCATCAACGAGAAATGCGACCGAGATGCATTCTAGTACCCTCTTTACATACCCATCCACTGGAAACTCGAATGTCAGGATGAAATTCTCTCACGTAAATGACACTTTCTCTAACTAAACACCTGTAGGTCATTCACGTGTGAAACTTGGGCTTTTTTTTTTATCTTGGGGGAGAGATTCTAAGTGGCTTATTTTGTGTAGCAACCATTTATGACCTCTCTGGATTCAAATCTGGCCTTCCTGAATTAGCTAATGCCTTTGAGTCTCAAAACAGTGTCATTCAAGTCCAACACTCTCTGCTACAGAAGATCACGGCTCAAATAATGTCACATACACATTAGACAACTTCCCAGACATTTTACAAAAACAGATTTCAAAGTTACTGTTTTCTCCAAGATCCTATAATCTCACACTACACATTGACAACGTACGGGTCTCACTGGATTCTTTTCTCTCCCAAGTAACTAGCTTCGTTCGCATTCTAGTTGATGCTGTAGGTGTTTGCATCATTGCAGACCTTGTACTTATCCCTGATATCCATTTGGTATTAGAATGGGCTTGCTCTACTTTTGACTTATCTCCAGTGCTTTCCTTCCCCTCTTTGGAATTCTCCTACCCAGTACTTGAGGCCATTTTGCTCACCAAGTAATGTAGTTCACATCTCTCTTCACTCTTCTGTCACATTCGACCTCTTCCACATCATCCCTTTTCAGTTCTTTTTCAATAATTCCTTGTTGCAGGCCTCTGTTTTCTCAAAGTATTTCCTTCTATTCCATGATCATGTCTCCTTTACCTTCACATCTTCTAGTGATCTCAGTCGATTTCCTTCACTTACACCTACTTCTCGACTTTGCACTGCCTATCTTCCAACAATATTTCCTAGTAGTGCTGCTCCCTGCGAATCTGCTTTGGTTTACTTTTTTTTTTTTTTTAGTACACGCAGTCTCTTCCTTTGTTCCGGCCCTCAAACTCTCAGTGCACCAATATCGCCTGAATCATTCGATATTTCTTCTTCAGTGTCCCAATCTCTGTTAGTATCATTTGTCCAGGAACTTTTGTTCATTCGGTGTCTGTAACTGGTTTGTATAAGGCTCCACATAACTATTGTACTGTGAAATCAGAATTTGTGGTTGTCTGTGCTACACATCATCACTATGCATATCGCTCCAGACATATGAGGTCTTTCAGCCCATTAATATGACATTCCATCTCCCTTCTGACAATCTATCCATTACATCCAACAACTTGCGCATGCTGGATTTTCTTAAAGTGACTGTCATGGATCATTTTTTTTACCTTTAACTATTGCTGGGTACATCTGGTCTTTGTAGTGGCCATTTCTCTTATCGGATTTTTTGTTATCATTTGGGTAGTTCATTGCTCTGTTAACCCGTCATGTCCCGACCGATTTCCCACCTCCGATACGTCCCAGTCCCGAGCAATTTTTGAAAAAAAAAAAAAAAAACTTTTTTAGCTCAAACCTCCACTTTTGGTGAGAAACATCGAAAATTCATAGAGAAATCACTCTCCTGAGCTTATAAATGTTGCTACAGGTAACAGTCAGCCTTAGCTTTTCGTTCTCTCTCAGTTTACCAGCCTTCAAAGGAAATGAACTATTGGAGGGTTAATTAATTCAAGCCACTTTAAATTAAGTATTTATTTATTTATTTGGTACGAATTTATGTGTAGTACAAGACTATATTGGTTTTCACACAATAATATAGGCAATATAAGCATTGTTCAGTCACCAAACACATCCACATATTGCACCTTCCTTTACAACAATACCACCTCATCACTTCTGTTTGTTTCTTGCTCTAGCTTCATTATTTCTTTGTCCTCCACCTCAGGAATCACTTTCACCGTAAATTTCGTCATTGGAGAGACCGTGGCGCTACATGTCTTTACTGGCCAGGTCACTGCTAACAGGTGAGTTGCCGAGTGTGGGGGGAGGGGGGGTCAGGTGGGGCCAGGCAGTATCCCCACTTGACAGCAGATAGAGGAAGGCCTCCCACATATGCCTACCAAAAATCACCTGTGAATCTTTAAAAATATGCAAACAACTGACCTTGCAATTGCATAACTTACAGGTACATCGATGGGTGTCACCGTGACAAAACGTTGCAACGTACCCGTACGTCGACGGGACTCCTCGGGTTAAGTGGTTGGAGAAAAGACTCCATGAAATCTGAATTGCGACAAGCTTAGTGCGGCCACCACCGGACCTTGAAACTGGCAGTTCGTAGCGACACTAAATGTGACTGCTGAAGGTGTAAAGAATATGGAACTTGGTACTGAAGGAAAAATAATGGTAGAAAAAAAAAAGAAAGTATGTCAATTCAGAAGGGTAAATGAAAATTAAGTACTATGATAGTACAAGGATATTAAATGAACCAGTTATAAGTGAAATAGTTAACAAAGGAAAACAGTAAATCGTGAGATAGCAGTAAGCAGTGAATAGTGAGGAATGGTAGATAATAGAAAAGAGTAACGAGAGTGTGAACATTAATAGTGATTATGAAATGTCACTCTTACAGACACTCTTTGTTTAATCAACTATTGTGTAATCAACTATTACAAGTTCATTGCCATGTATCACTATAATCTTCAATGCTAGTCCTATGAAATGGACTTCTATGAACTGGTGAAGAATATTTGACTACATTGTTCTCAGAATTTCTATACTTATCATATACTACTTGAATTATTAGTAATTTAACCCTCTAAGTTTATACCCAGTATCAATTATTGTGCCCCTCTGCTGAACCTTAACATGGCCATGCACTGTACATACTGTACTTTCTTATTTTTATTGGATCCCACTGCTTGCATTGTAACATTCTGCCCCTTAATTATTGTGCTCAGCTATAGTAAGTAGCTGACCATATCCTCTTTTCCATTGCGTCCTTAACATCTTATTTATATATTTCTCCACCCTCAGTACGATGAAACGCCTTGTATATAAATTGCCATATTGTGTTAGGAGACACAATTTTCCTGTGGTTGTAACCATGACCTAATACTTTCCTAAAACTGGTGAGCTAGACTGGATATAACATACATCTACAGTAGTATGTAAGTGTGAAGTTCTTAGTATGTTGAAGGGCTACGTGACTTTTTCCCCTTACCTCGCGTCTGCCGCACTCTTGAAATCCGCTGAGTTAGTGGCTTCTGAAGAGGAAGTGAAGTGCACCTGCCTGTGTGAGAGTAGATTCAGGGCTGGAGTGGTAATATATATCCGTAATCCTACACCGAACTGTGGAGTTATCCTGGACTGGACATGAGGATCATAACACTGGTTTGGAAAAAGGTAACTGAAGTTTGTGTAGGTGAATTAAAGATGGCTAAATACATGGATATAAAGTGCTCATAGAGACAGTGAGCATATAGATACATGGTGCACACAGATACATAGGACACATAGATAGATACAGTTCCACTAGGAGGTGGCACAGGTCGCACTTTTGTCACTAAGGAAGAGACACACACACATACAGTGTTCTAGAATGATCTGGGGCACGCATAGTCTACGTGACAAGGCTTTCCTTAGACCAGAAAAGACAGGACGAGATTCAGATTGACGAGAGAGGGCAAGAGGGGCAACACACTATGCAAGAAGTGGGAGAAAAGAGCCCCTAGAGTTATCTAGCATACAACCACTCTTGTGTTATACACTCTAAGTTAATCTTGATCTTCCCTTGAAGACAATAAAAACTAAGATCACTCCAAATTATATTTAAATCTTCCCTGAAGTTATTTATCCACAACCGCCTTCCGGCCAACACCTACGAGATTGGTGTGCAGCGGTAACTGCGAACCCACTACGTCACTTATACTGCAGTAAAGTACGAATCAATGTCTACCAGCCAACAAGTCTACGAGCCTATAAACCTACAAATCAAGAAGTCTACGAGTTTACATTATCAAAACTGATAAAGAAGCAACGCTACAATTGAAGTAACGAGTTTATACGCATCCAAACGGAGAAACGAGAAAACAAGACAACTCATAACTCATGACTATCACCGCCTCACAAGCCGACTCACAACTTCTGTTACAACTTTACAACCCCCACATTCTCTCTCCCGCCACCTTCTCCCTCCGTCTCGCTGATGCAGAGGTAATGAAGTCAAGCCAGTACAGCAAATGCCACCATGCAACACACGAAACAACCCCTCACTCACCACTGTTCCTCACCAATGTTCTTCATCACAGTTATTCGGTATTAATATTCATTTACCTCCAACAGTGAATGAAGCTATAAGACATTGTTCGGTGAGGTGAGGTTCGTGAATTTCTTCCATCAACACTGGAAAAGTTCTTCAGTCAATCCTGGGAAATTCCTTCCATCAACCGTGATCGATCTACAATCGGAGTGACTTCATCCATGAACCCGGACCTGAGTCTGTGAGTGCCATCATCTACGAGTAGTTCAAGTGGGTGTTCATACGTTTACTCATTTCGTCCCAGAGCTTAGGGTTTGTACAAATCCTTATATATACACACATATTCAATATTACCATCATTTCTTTATTAATATTCGTTTTCTCACCCACATAGTTAACACATTCATAAATCAACTGTTTGATAACACCATTCCTTACGAAAATGAGTTTCTTTTAGCCGAGTGATATGACAGGTATATTCTCACCCCCACCAAATTTAGTGCCGGATGAAACACAAATAACATCATATACTGATGACCAATTAATCACAAACCCAACTTCACAGCTAACTGATGAACAACATACTAATGAACAGTTACTCATGAATGCCAATTTGCAATTAATTGCGAATGCCGATGCACAGGTAGAAGAACAATTAAAAGAGCATCACGAATACGAAAGACTCTCACCCAGTTCAGAGCAAGGTAGGGATGACGAAATAGAGGGGGACGGTAGTGAATTCAATGAGGTTGACGATAATCATGGCAGACAGGAATGAAAACCTCCCTCGGATGTAAACAGTGACGAGTTTAGGGCTTTCCTCCATACATACGAAAACCTAATGAGAAGGGTTCATAGATCAGGTAGGTCGTATTCGACTGTTCCTTCACATAACGATCAGGGATCACAGGTGGACTTGACAGGTGTACAACCTGCCAAGATGGCGAACAATGCAAACGCGCATTCATTATCTACTCCTCTAACTTTCTCTCTGTTGAGCATCACCTCTCTTCCTTTAATCCTCACCTTCTCTTTCTGAGACTCAGCTCTCTGAGACAGCTGATAGCAAACCCATCTCTGTATCATCTTACTTTCTCTATGCTCATTTCAGTGCCAAAGGTTGCTGTTGCGTAGTACGCAATGACTTATCTTGCTCTCGGGTTACTGAACTTGATTCTTCTGAATTTTCTACTCTTTGGCTTCGGCTTTCCCATCGAAATATGATTAAATGTATATGTGCTGTTAACTTATCACATAATTTCACTGACTATGAAAAATTCTACTGTCCTACTTCTATGATGGAACACATCTTAGCCATTTCTCCTTTCTCTGAAACTTCCAGTCGAGGAGATTTCAGTGTTCATCACCACCTTTGGCTCTCCTCTCCTTTCGCTGATCCACTTGGTGCTAATGACCTAAAGCAGATTGTACACCACCCTACCCGTGTCCCAGGCCTCCTTGGAGGGAGTTCCAACATATCTGCCCTTTTCCTTACAACTGATCCTTCTGCTTACATTGTAAACCTTTCCTCTCTGTTGAACTCCTTTGATCACACCTGTATCACCTTAACCCTATATGTCCCAGCCGATTCTCCACCACTGACCCCCCCAGTCCCGACCAATTTTGGAAAAATTTTTGTTTGGCTCAAACCTCCACTGTTGGTGAGAAACATCAAAAATTCATAGAGAAATCGCCCTCCTGAGCTTATAACTGTTGCTACAGGTGAGAGTATCCTTACGTTTTCATGCTGTATTACCTGGCTTCAAAGAAAACAAATTATGGGAGGGGTATCTAATTCAAGCCACTTTAAATTACATATTTATTTATTTATTTGGTACAAATTTATATGTAATACAAGAGTATATTGGTTTTCACACAGTAATATAGGCGATATAAGCGTTGTTCACTTACCAAACACATCAACATATGGCATCTTCCTTTATGACATTACCACCTCATCACTTCTGTTTGTTTCTTCCTCTAGCTTGTTTCTTCCTTTGTCTTCCATCTTAGGAATCACTTTCACTGTGAATTTCTTTATAGGAGAGACCGTGGCACGACATGTCTTTACTGGTCAGGTCACTGCTAACGGGTGGATTGCCAAGAAATTGGCGTGTGGGGGAGGGGAGGGTCTGGTGGGGCCAGGCAGTATCCCAGCCTGACGGCAGGTAGAAGAAGGTCTGCCACATATGCCTACCAAAAATCACCCTTTAAACTTGAAAAATGTGGAAATGACGGACCTTGCAATTGCATAACGTATCGTATGTCGTCAGGTGTCACCATGTCAGAAGATTGCAACGTACCCATACGTCGTTGGGACACCTCGGGTTAACCTGTCCTATTGCTCCAGTACAGCCTGTGGACCCTCCAAAGAATCGTTGGTTGTGGCACTTTGGAGCTGCTGACTGGGAGGCCCTCAGGCAGTACTTCTTTGATTTTCCCTGGAATGTTTATTGCTTCCATGGCTGGGAGCCATCTGAGCGTGCCTTGCACATTACAGAGGTTATTCTCTTGGGCATGGAAGCATACACTCCTTTCTCATATCCTTTGACTAATGCAAAAAAATTTAATTTAATCGTGCTTCTTTTAATGCTGTTCACAACAAGGAGAAGGCCCACAAAAGGTACCAGAGCCCATCCATCCACCTCTGAATCTCGTCTCTTTTGTTTTTACCCAGAACCATGCTAAGTCTGTTCTTCGCTCTGTTTGAAATGATTTCGTTCATAC
>JAGKTI010023267.1:1930-14886 GCA_018397915.1 Birgus latro
GGCCCTCTCCACCCCACCTCTTCCTACCCATCCACCGTCTAAACGTTGCCGGGTAGGTTTGAAACATTCGTGGCTGGCAATATTACGTTGTGTCTATGGCTACATGAATTAACATTCACATGAGTTACCACTAGTGTTAATAACATACCATGAAGTAATGTGCGGTGATGTGTTACCAGCTAGCATTTGAACGTGGAGAAGCAACATGATATAAATAAAGGCATGGGTATGAAAAAAGCCGAGCGAGTATAATTTTAATGCATTATAATAATATATTCTTAATAACATCAAGTAAATAATATTCCCATTGCAAGTGTATGAAGCTATTTCAACCACATTTACGATATCTGTTACCATCTGGCGGTGCTCGAAGTTGTCAATCGTACAAAAATATATTCTGGTTATTTTTATTTATATTTAGACACAAAATGAACTACGAATAATATTCCCTCTACATATGAGACTTTGCTTCAAAGATCCGAGCCATCCTCTGGTACGAATCAAGCACACGCACACGCTCACGCACACGCACGCACGAACGCAAACACACACACACGCACACACACACACACACACACACACACACACACACACACACACACACACACAGCTCGCTGGCTTTCTTGCCATCTGGTAGACGGGAGTTCGCGTCTCGCTCAGGTCACGAAAAGTTTCACTGACAAAGTGGGTGGTTACTGTCCCCCTTGAGCAAGGGGATGGGTGTGAGCGTGTGTGAAGGTCACAGCCTTGCCCTTAGATCGGACTATATGAGCTCTCAGCTCTCTTCCGGGAGGGTAAAAAGCTGCCGGTCACGACCATCAAGTGATCCTGACCGACCCGGTGAATTACACACACAGTTGTTCACATACGCTTACACAGAGACCTGCAACACAATGTCAGTGCATAGCCATTCGATCTAAAGATGAGGACTACAATCCTGTTATTTACTGAATCAGTTATAACTTCCCCCATCATCGTACCCTTCATCCTAATCACAGTAATAATTACACCAGCATGTGTAAGTGTAATGACTGCACTGTGGGATTACGTTACTTCACAGCAAACGATTAGACGGCTAGTCTCATGAGGAAAAATTTTGTTTTGCCACTGCAGTAATGCAACAAAATAAGTCTTCTGTGTCTCGCATATAAGTCTTGGTTTGGCTTGTGGTAAATGCCAAGTTGTTTTCTGTAAGGACAGGCAGCTGACAAAGGTCGTATGCCCCATACACTCTACTAACAATACAAAACTTTATGGCCTTGTGACACTAACACTATTATTGCTGAGTGTATTTCACCTACCAATTTAAACCACAGAGACCTCGCTCCTATACCCTATGGTATCATGTTGTCCAACTGATTTGCAATATATAGTTGTATAAAATGAGTGGTCAAAGCGTGATAGATGTTTCGTTCATGTTCTGGGATTTGTGGTTCGCACTACAGTGAAGTGGCAACAAAGGGTGCGGGTGGTGGGGAATGGAGTGACAGACGGTAACAGATATCGTAAATGTGGGTGAAACAGTTTCATAAACCTGGAATGTGAATATTATTTACTTGATATTAATATGAATCACTTATTTAAATGCAATAAAATTATACTCATTCCTTTCATTCTTCTTCCTTCATTTACATCATATTGCTTCACCACGTTCATATGCTAGCTAGTAACACATTATTGTACATTACTCTATGGTATGTTATTAACGCTAATGGTAAAGCACGTAAATGTTAAATTATGTAGACATGGACACAACGTAACATCGCCAGCCACGAATGTTACAAACCTACCCGACAACGTTTAGACAGGTGTTGGGTAGAGAGGCGTGGAGAGGGGCGGGGAGGGGGGAGGCCGTGTTCTTTCGCCCGTCTATCCTTCCCTTTGCTTCAGCTACTAGGGGGCTACCGGTTATTGCTTTCGGATGTACATAAAGTGAAATACCTCACCCAACAGAGCACCATCAACTGGAAGTGCCAAAAACCTCTCAATCTGCACATCTGCACTCATCAACTGGTGAAAGCCAGGCGAGGCACGCGGTTTAATTATAAGAGACATCAATATAAGTAATTGAACAGTTAATAGCAGGAACCATTTCAAATATGTCATCTGTCAATCCTACTTAAAAAACAAAATATGCACATATATACAAGTAGTAACACCACAGTCAATTAGTAAAAAGGTCACATCACTCTGATCCATCCCGTCACCCTAATGAAAGCTATCAACTCATCATCGCAACAAGATCTATGTCACCCCAAACCGTGGCAAGGGTGAAGGGGGACGTCTGATGGGCATCCGTAATTTTTAAGTGAAGTTCGTTCACGTATAAATCGCTGGTAGTGCAGAATAATATAACAAATAGATAATACCGCACCACAGATATCACAGTGTGGTGGATTTCTTTTCTGTATAAGGACAACTTGTGAGTAATAAGAGACGTATGCATACGCGCTAGTACCCTTTCTTCAGAGCAACTGGAACGATTAGCAGACACCCAGCAGCCAAACGTGAAATTGCATAATTGTACATTGAGCCTTGTTCACAGATCTTGCCACAGAAAATTTATTAACTTCATTCCGAGGGATAGACTGGAATGTAGATCCGAAGAGCGCCCCAAGTCTCGTTGAGCTCTACAGCTGACTTCACAAGTCAGCCTGTACACTGCCATATATACGACAATGACCAGGTAATCAAATCAGCATAAAGGACATATTGCATGAATGCAGTTTATTAACAATGCAGCCTTGGATCTCATGAAAATCAGTTGTGTGAGAAGCAAGGAGGAAACAAAGTTTAATGTAGGATATGCGTTTAAATCATAATTACTCGTAAAATTTTTCAAATATTAATAAGCATCAGATATTGCATTGGTAATAGATAGAACTGACTGTTATTAGATAGGACTAACCACCAGTTGACGACTAAGGACCGAACAAAGGACATGGTACGGATTGCGACATGGAAAGTAAAGGGTGCAAATGGTGTGGTGAGAGAGAGAGATTGTCCAGGTGCTTGAGAGTGCAAAAGTGGATGTATGTGGATTAACTGAAACTAAATGCAGAGGTGAGAGAGTCTGAGAATGGGAGTATTGGTGGGGTGTAAGTGCGGTAGTGGGAGAAAATGAGAGGGCAAAAGGAGTGTGTATTGTTGTGTGCAATAGATCGAAGGAGAATATAAGAGAGTATGCATCAGTTGGCTCAAGGATAACGTGGGTAAGATTAAAGTTGGACTACAAATGTGGGCGATTGTGTGTGTGCAAGCGTCAACGCAAGATCGCGCAAACAGAGTAAAAGAAGAGTTCAGGACAAATGTGGAAGTTTGCGTGGAAAGATTTGAAAGGAATGAAAGTGTGTTTTTGATGGAAGAAATGAATGGAAAAGCAGGGAATGTGAAGGAGGATGGAGTAGTTGGTGAGTGGGGTGCGCCTGCAGAAGTGGATGAGAATGGCAGTGCACTGGTGGACATTTGTGCCGGGAGATGGTTGGTGATAGCCAATACCCTCTTCAGACACAAAATGATCAACAGGTATACGTGACGAGTGATGAGAAGGGTGGGTGGTGAACTGAATGAATGGAAGGCAATGATTGAAAATATATGTGTGGATGAGAGAATGAGAAGGTGTGTAATGGATGCAAGACCATATAGAGGTTAGAGTCAGAAAGTCAAGGTTCAAATGAAATTGAGAAATAGAAGAAGGGAAGCACAGGAGGAAGTAGTTCATACAAGGAGGGAAGAAAGGTTACAAGAGGATGGAAAAAGGCAAAATATAAGAGGAGTGAAGGGGCGATTCGGTAAATATGATATGGATCAGATGGGGGGCGTGGAAGGTGTGTGCAAGATATTCACAGAAGAAATCTGTGCAGCATGTGAGGTGGTGTGTGGGGTCAGGGGATGATGAATGGGGGTGCAAGGAACAGCATGGCGGAATGAAGAGGTGAGACAGGCCGTGGCACAAAAGAAGAAAGCATATAATGAGTGGACGAAAAACAGGGGTTTGGAGGAAGTTGAAAGATGTAGGAGAGAATTATATACAGAGAGGAAGAGAGAGGTGAAAAGATTAGTAAGAGAAAGTAGGAAGAGAGTGAATGAGGAACTTGGAAGGAATTTGAGTTTAATATGGAGGGAATTTAAGAAAATGTTCTGGAAATAGATCACAAGAGTTAGATAGGGTGCTAAAGAAGTTAGTCGGGGGGTGAAAAATTAAAATGGTAGATTATTAGTGGAGACAGAAGAAAAAACGAGCAGATGGAGAGAAAACTTTAAGGATTTTTACAATATGAAGAATGAAAGTAATGCGAGTACAAGTGTCTGGGGAATGGCTGGGAGAAGCAAGGATGTGAGAGGAGAGGAAGAAATCAGTATGACAGAAGTTGTGGAAGCACTGAAGAAAGTCAAAATGTGGAAAGCCCAAGAAATTGATGGTGTGTGTGGTCAAATGCTCGAGCATGAGGGAGAAATAGTAGTAGAATGAATGTGGAAGATGTGGAGATTGGTCTGGGAGGAAAGTAATCTCACGGAGAAAGTCAGGTATAATCATTCCCCTGTACAAGGAAAATGGGAAAAAGAAGTGTGTGGCAATCATAGGGGCATTTGTCTTTTTAGTGTTATAGGAAAAGTATATGGTAGGATACTTATTGACAAAGTTAGAGAAATAACAGAGGAATTAGCTGGAGACGAACAGGGATATTTTAGGAAGGGAAGAGGTTGTGCAGATCAGATATTCATTCTTAGGTCTGTAGTAGAAAAGTTTCTAGAGAAGGGAAAGAAGTTGTATGCGGCCTTCATGGATTTGGGAAAGCATATAACAGAGTGGGTAGACAAGCATTGTGGAAAGTATTATGAATATATGGAGTAAATGGAAAGTTGCTGAATGCCATGGAGAGTATGTATGAGGGTGCTAAGGCTGCACTGCATGTGGACAGTGAACTGAGTGAATTTTTCAATTTGAGGGTTGGATTGAAACAGGCATATATCATGTCTCCATAGTTGTTCAGTATGTATATGGATGGAGATATAAAAGAGATACAAAGTAGGGCATTGGATGTTGGGGCGACCCAGTGAGAGAAGGCAGTGTGTGGAAACTCCCTGTACTGTTGTTTGCAGATGATATTGTGTTGTTAAGTGAAGACAAAGCGGAGCTGCAAGGCCTGGTGAATGAGTTTGGGAACGTGTGTAAGAAACGGAATCCAAAGGTAAATGTAGGGAAGAGCAAAGATATGGTCTTCAAGAGAAATAAAGTTACTGAATGTAGAATGAAGTTGGATGAGGAGGAAATGGAAAATGTGAGTGATTTTAAGAATTTGGATGGTGTGATGAGTTAGGATGGAAGTTCAGAGGATGAAGTGCTTGAAAGTGTACAACAAGGAAGAAAGGTTCCTGGTTCTTTGAAAGTAGTGGTAAGAAACAGGGAAGTGAGCGTGGAGGTGAAAAAGTTACTGCATGACAGTATTGTGATACCAGCTCTAACGTATGGAAGTGAGGCTTGGACGTTGTTTGAGGGATACACTACAAAAGTGAGAGCAGTACATAAGAATATAAGAAGAGAGGATAATTGCAGTAGGCCGGTTGGCCCATGCTAGGCAGCTCTTAGAAGAGTAACTGAACTACTAGAATGAGATAAGGACAGCAAAGAAGAAGGCTCTCCCCTGCCCTCCAAACCCTCCAGCAGAGGCCGGCAGGAAAAAGTAGAAATGAGTTATTTGAGAGAAGTAGTTGGAGCCACATGGAGAGACAAAATGACAAATGAGAAAGTGAAGGAGCGTTGTGGTGTGGATGTGTTAAGAAGCCTTAGGAGAAACACATTGTGGTGGTTTGGCCATGTGGAGCGGATGGAGAGCGAGAGACTAATGAGAAGAGTGTATGTGAGTGAGTTGGAATGGGGGAGAGGGTGGGGGGGGGCCAAGGATGAGATGGAGGGATGGAGTGGAGAGGTATATGAGAGAGAGGTGTGTGATCAGGGCAGTGAAGCGAAGTGGCATGAGACAGGGAGACAAGGAGGCGATTTGTTTGTGGCCACCCCATACAGGATTATAGTGTTTGGCAATAGATAAGTAGATTGATAGATAAATATATGGCTATTGGTCAGGCAGGGCCTATCAAGTGAAGGCAAGCAGTAGCCAGCCATATTGGCTGGTGAGTTTAATTACAAGTTCTTAATATGAGGAGCAATAAAGATTTGTTCTCAAAAATACATTTTTTCCTAAACAGAACATTTTTTTCTTGCCAAGTTTTAGTAACAAGTGATAAAATGGGGCCTTTTATTTGTATTGTCTTAGATATGTTTTTGTATTACTGAGATATTTGTACTTCATGTACAAAAAGAAAGCATTCTATTTATATTTAAGTGTTAATCGCCTGAAATATAAAGTACTAAAGAAGTGAAGTGATAATGGGGGTAGTTTTAGTTCTACTCTCTGAGAATCTAATAAATCTAGAATCAGTTACATCCTGCTGAGCAACTTCACGTATGATGTCCCTTTCTATAGCCATGAGGTCCCTACAGGTGAAAACACTTGCAAGACTTCATGGAAACCAGGGTCCTCGGCTCGACATCATAACAATAAATTTTATGCAGCTTCAACAAGTCCTTTACCTGAGAGGAAGTAAAAGCCTTAACTGGGTCTCCCCTAGCAAGTTTCTCACTTGTTCCACCTCACCAGTGCAGTGTGAATTACCTTCTTAATGATGATAGGATTATGATTTGTCAGGGGAGTGGAACTGACAATATATATAGCACAACAAAAGACCCGTTATTCACAGAAATGTCATCGAGGGGACGAGTCAAGGGCTGGTCAGTCGGGGAGCAGTCAGTCTGTGACTCAGTCAAGGGTCCATGAGTACCATTTCCTCCCCTGAAGGGGTAAGAGGCATTAGGGGTGTCCACCATAGTAACCACCACTCCCTCACGGGGAAGTGAGAAGAAAGAGAGAAACTGAGCAAGGGACAAGATACCCAGAATATGACAGTTAAGGCTGATCAGTGAGAGGGTCACTCCATAAGTGGGTAAGCAAAGGCTGTCTCAAGAATCAGATATACATACCTATCATAAATCTTAACAAAGAAGGTAGGAATATTAGAACTAGTTAGCCAAATCTAACATCCTCCTAATGGTGAACAAAAGCTAATGCCGGTGGAGCAGACCTGCAGCTGGATGAGAGCAAGACAAGCATATCTGTACCCCTCCAACCATGCATCAAAGGCCTTCTAAACAAGATGTGATACAGCCTAGACATTTATACCACTCGAAATTCCATCCCCCCCCTATCTTGTCACAGCCTGAATGACTACACAGGTATTCACTGGAAAAAAAAATGGTTTTGATTTTTTTTCATGCGATTTTTATATATTTTTGGACGCTGAATTCAAAAACCATTTTTTTTCCCATCAAGTAACTTTTCTTCGGAGAACACTTTTTTTAGTTTTCAATTATACGTATTTTTATCATTTCACACTATATAATTATTTACATATGAATATTTTATTACAATGATAACATGTTTGAATTTTGTATTTGCTAATATTAAAATCCGTGTTTATAACAATTTTTTTTTTTTTTGATAAACCAAATAAAGCTGGAGCAGAACACAGTGATGAATCACACCAGTACTGGAGCAGCAAACATATTGTGACTCAAACTAGTGCACTTGTAAATTACTTTCAGTGGGGTGTTTCTTTTTTAATCACAGTGATATTAATTGAAAATAGTGTCGTTTTATTGAAGAAGCTGTGATATATATTGATTTTTTTTTATTCTTTAACTCCCAAATGCCTGGCTAATTTTGAGCCTGGCGCATTCTCAATACGGGCATTTCTAGCAAAATGTCTCTTTTTCAAACCTTAATATCTGGAAAAGCATAATTGTTAGAGAAAAAATTTAAAACTCATATTAGTCACCATCTCTTTTGCTTGCAAATGAAACTATCCCCAGGTCTCCAGGTTGTCCCATGGTTGAGTAAGGACGAGTAGAAGGTGAGTGGTTTTCGATGATTTGATGGGGAGTCTCCGAGTGTGGGCTGCTGGCCGTGGCTTGGGCGAGCCTGACTAAGGGCTCGTCTACACGATCAGTTGCGCAGCGTGGTTTCGGAGTATTTCTCCGAAACTGTTCCCCAAACCGGACCATGTAGACAGAAACGCTGAACCACCTACACTTGCTGGGCAGTGACGCGCGGGAGCTGAATAGTTGCGTGGCCACCTGCGTCGACCACAGCCACCTCATTTATGTTCTGCAGCCATGATTACCGTTGCAATGTAATCATAATCAAATTAGTGAAACTTTATTTCCAAGTGACAGACACAATGCAAGTCAATGTCGTAGATTTTACTGTCTGCTTAGGAGATATAAACGCAAATACATATGTCAACAAATGTACTGGCTGCATGCATACATTGTATTGTTTAGTTACATGCATTACCCGAATGGTAAAACCTAGTGCTTCAGGTACAGCATTATTTGACATTATGGCTGTGGGTTCATGCACGCCTATATTGCTGGACGTTAGTGAACGCAAGTATATTTACTTTAAGATATTCATTCCTTAATGCTCTGTAAATAGCACCACAGGTCTCGGGAATGATTTTCGTGAGGGAACTCCTGGAGATACGTGAAGTGAACCCGAGGCCTCTGTAGCTTCCACCTGCTGCTAGATATCTCAAGGTTACCTCAAGTCATGCACCTGCACCTATCGCATCTCTCATATGTGTGTCTTTCTTCGATATAAGTGGACGCACATTATCTAGGAGTGTGGCGTACAGTGTCGGGCTCATCCGAATGTACTGGAGTACCTCCTCTTGGTTTGCACACTGTATTTCATTGAACAATTGGTTGTAGCTTCCACACTGTTTGTTTTGCAACCACGTTTTGACCCACACACTTCGCACTTGTCTTCATTTTTTCATAATCTTTCCCGCAGCCAGAACACACAACAGTGCAGCCATCCGCCGCCGACGAGTCTGTGGAGGTCCCACACTACACTCTTGCACCGTAGTCTAACTCAGACTGTGATACCTTCAGTGGGAAGGGATCGTGTAGACAGCTCATCCAGTAGCCATCCCTCAGCACCATTCTCCGTCCCCATGCCTCGACACTGATCCGAAAAATGCTCCACGTGCCAACTGATCGTGTAGACGAGTCTTAACGGTGACAGCACTGATCGGAATGGTGATTGTAACACTGGATGGCCTTCCTGCGCAAACACCTAAACTTTGACACTCATTCACTTTTCCACATGCACCGTCATTACGATGAGTCATCACCCTGTCCTTGTTGTTCGCCCTTGGTTTTCCAGCAATAATGGTGGCACATGCCCCGTAGGTGAGTGGGAAAACTTACGCGGTATACTTTTCTTTATTGTTTTCAGGCATCAGTTATAATACTTGCACTACAACTTATGTTCTACAGCAGTTATACTGTACTAAATATTACAATTACGGTTTACTGCACTTGAAAAAAAAATCATTGCTCAGCATACTGCACATAGGACTGTTGAGTATGAGGTATACACTTGTTTAATTTTTATTTTTTGCACTCTTCCCAGACATTGTGAAAATATTACTTATGTTCTACGTAACTTAAAATATTTGTACTTCAGCTCATAGATATATATCATATCACATCTTTGCAAATATTTGAAAAGTAAACATAAAACGACCGTTGTTGTACACAATAATGCCAACTTCTTACAGGCACTCGTGGTTTTCATTCATACATCAGGTAGGGTTGCTCATAATGTTTTTCACGCACTGCATCACACGTTACCACAAACAATTCATTATCATAAACCAAAAAAAAAAAAATACTTGTGCACACCTGTTCATTTTTCTCATAAATGAAAAAAAAAAGTGCACCCCTTTCGACTTTCTTGTAAACCAAAAAATAAAAGCACATGTCCACACTTGTTCACTTTTCTCATAAACCCCCATAGAAACACTTGTGCACACATGTTCACTTTTCTCATAAACCAAAAAATAAAAACATTTGTGCACACCTGTTACTTTTCTCATAAACAACAAAAATAACTTGTACACACCTGTTTACTTTGTACAGTTTTCCACACGCCTTCTCAGTAATCACGTTCTGAGTGATACTCACAGAAACATTTAGGGCATACTGAGACCCTGCATTCCGCACACTGGTAAGAGGTTTCCTTGCGTGTGTGTGTGTGTGGGGGGGGGGTGTTCTGTCTTGCTGCAGACGTGGCAGTGCCTGTAGGCCAGACGACTTGCAGGTGTAAGGCCTACGTCAACAAGACAGTGATGCTGGAAACTGAATGCAGTTCAGCTTGTTTACGCCACCACCTGGTACATCTCCCGCCCCCCAATTGTCAAATGTGCACTGCAAGGAGCTCGCATGCCAGCTCTTTCTTGAACTCTTATAGAGAAAGATTCTTTCGCCAAACCTGCTTGAAAAGTAGGTAACTCTTCAGGACGGCGATATCAAGAAGGTGTATGAACACCTTTTTGTACCACAAACAGGATTTATGGAGGCAGTCAACTGCCCCAGTCTGCATGTCCGACTTATCAACGAGCCTTATGCTGATGTTGTAGTTGTTGACAGTATCAGGCTTGAACACGGGTTCCCTGGTCCAGTAATCTGCTTTGCCTGTGTCCTTCATAACTCCCTAAAGAACTGTGGTCAACATGTTAACCCTACTCTTGTTGTGCCACAAAAGGGCTAACATGTTGCCACATTTCTGGTTCAGGAGGGCACCTTTCACTGTTTTTTCTGAGAAAGATGGAAAATGATTTCTCCCTACACAAACAGATCCACAAGACCCAGTACCATGTTCAAGTTAATACTTGGTCAATGCGAGGGAAGTGTAATAGTTGTCAGTGTACAGGATGTGGTGCTCGCTGAAATACCTGTCCATGAACACCTTCATGAGTGATGGTGAGAAGCCATGGGGATCATCACTAGGTATATCAACATCAGTAGCTGAATAAACTATTACATCAAGCACATATCTAGTTTGGCAGTCACACAGGAAAAAGAACTTCAGTCCAAAATGCTGACGCTTTGAGGGCACATACTGAATAAATGCTAAATGGCCCTAGAACAACACAAGCAATTCTTCGATACACACTTTCTGAAATGGTCGTAAAAGCCAGACAAACGACTCCTTCAGCTTGGTCATGATGGGTCTTATTTTCCATGACCTGTCACTGGGAGCTGGCCCATAGTTCCTATTGGGGGCACGGTGGCTCAGAGGTAGGGCATCGAGCTCGGGACCGGGGGGTCGCGAGTTCGATCCGCGTCCGGGACTGCCGTGCCGGGAGGGGTAGCGCCCTCCTGTTACCTAGCGGGGCTATATGATCTCACTGTAGGGTCTAGCTCGGGGGATTCTTTAATCCCTTTTAATCCATAGTTCCTATTGAAGTGAAGGAACCGTAAGATGTCCAGGTCCTTATCACGGACCATATACTTTCCAAAGACAGGTGTGTCCACAAGTTCGTCTACAGACCAATAATCATAGAGCACATGTTTTCTAGGATGCTGCAATCCTAAGCCTTACTTTCTGTAAATACTGTACCTGTTGGCAGCCGAGACTTTGGCTGGGTTGCAGACAGGTACATATCTTGTATTGTCATAGATTTATTGTCTATTGGCAATTTTTTTTTTTTTTATATCAGTAGCCTTCCTTTTTAGTTTTAACAACTTATTGCCAGGGGAAATTTATGTATTTCAAAAGGATAAGTGTATAATTCAAAAGAATAATCTGATATTGTATAATTCGAGTATACAGTATATAGCTATGTGTGCTAAGAATGACTATCGAGTCATTTACTACGAGAGAATAGACTCGTGAAATCAAGTAGCGATTTCACTTTATGCTGGCTTACTTCGCCAATTCTCTAGAGTCGAGAATTTATAGACTTTCTCAACGGTACACAGCAGAGACTAGACGCTCAAGTAGGCTGCAATATTGTACCGTTGGCCTCTGAGAAAGTTAGTATCTCCCCTTAACAATCAAAAATAATAATAATAAAGTTAAACAGGATTTTGGCTGAGCCAAACTCCTAGCTAGCACAACGGATTTAAGGGCTAATGCCAAAAGATGGCCTAAGTACCAGTCGTGATTTAATACAAAAAGTTGTGCTAACGTGGAATATCAAAACTGTATTAAACAAATGGGAAAACTAAACACGACTGTTACATTTAACAAAGCTAAAAAAAACGAACTGTAAATTTATTGAATACAAGCCAATAAATTTATGTTACATGACTCCAATTCAAATCAAAGAAAGGGAAATGCACTCATTCAGACACTCAGACAAACAGCTAAATATCTCAAAAGCTTAAACCTAGGAAAACAAGAAAATACTAATCGGTATAGATGAGACTGTGCTGTAGTCGATCACCAAGGATTGGTGAGAGCTCGGGAACACACGCCGATACAAGCTGAGACCTGAAATCACTAAGAAAAATGATCACTCGAGCTCTCGTATGGGCACGACCTGCTCGTTCCGTGGCTAAAGACAGACTGAGCTCTGATTTCAATACACGGCGCGAAGAGTGTGGGAAGGGGCGCGGGCGGCGTAACGGCCCAGAGCGGGACCGACAATTCAAAAATTATCACTCAGAGGAATGCACCACCCGCACACAAAAACAATCACTCGCGGAAGAATGACGAAAGTTTTGACAACTTGAGCGAATACAAGCACGCGAGCGGACGGTTTGAGAGAATGAGCGAAACATCGTACATTTCATAATAATTCGTTCCTCCCGCAAAATCACTCGATGTCACAATTTACTTAACATGATTTTACGATGTAGAAAATTCGTGACACTTATTGTACTGCATAACTTTTTCAAGGTTTCTGTTCGTATTAAGAAGGAACGCCATCAGGTAGGCATATTGTTATATCTAAAAAAAGACCAGACGCTAATTCCATTTTACTTGTATAACAGATAACGTCGTGCATTTACTACACTTCCTTCAAGCAAGGAAGATATATAAGTT
>JAGKTI010023268.1:0-14885 GCA_018397915.1 Birgus latro
TGCTCCATCACATCCTCATTTGTCAGTCTATCTCTTGATGTAACTCCACATGCTCCTCTCAAATCACTCATTTCCACTGCTCTCAAGGTCCAAGCTTCACTTCCATATGTTAGAGTTGGTATCACAATACTGTCATGCAGCAGCTTTTTTACTTCCATACTCACTTCCCTGTTCCTTATCACTGCTTTCAAAGAACCAGCAACCTTTCTTCCTTGTTGTACCCTTTCAAGCACTTCATCCTCTAAACTTCCATCCTTACTCATCACACTACCCAAGTCCTTAAACGCTCTCACATTTTCCATTTCCTTCTCATCCAACCTCACTGTACATTCAGTGACTTCTTTTCTCTCAAAGACCATGAGTTCACTCTTCCCTACATTCACCTTTAGATTCCATTTCTTACATACTCTCCCAAACTCATTCACCAAGCCTTGTAGCTCCATTTCATCTTTCCTTAATAACACAGTATCATTTGCAGACAACAGCACAGGGAGTTTCCAACACTGCCCTCTCTCATTAGGGCCACTTCAACATCCACTGCCCTACCTTGTATATCTTTTAAACCCCACCCATAAACAGATTGAATAACCATGGAGATATGACACATCCCTGGTTCAGTTCAACCTTTAAATAGAAAAATTCACTCAGTTTACTGTCCACATGCACTGCAGCCTTAGCACCCTCATACATACTCTTCACAACATTAAGCAACTTCCCATTTACTCCATATATTCATAATACTTTCCACATTCCTTGTCTATCCACCCTGTCATATGCTTTCTCCAAATCCATGAAGGCTGCATACAACTTCTTTCCCTTCTGTAGAAACTTTTCCACTTAAGATCTGAGAATGGATATCTGATCTACACAACCTCTTCCCTTCCTAAAACCTCCCTGTTCTTTTCCAAATAATTCCTCTGTTATTTCCCTAACTCGGTCAGTAAGTATCTTGCCGTATACTTTTCTTATTACACTAAGAAGACAAGTGCTCTTATGATTACCACACACTTTTTTCCCCTTTGTACAGGGGAATAATTATACCTGACTTCCATTCCTCCGGGACTCTACCTTCCTCCCGAGCCAATCTGCTCATCTTCCACACCAATACTAGTATTATCTCTCCCCCATGCTTCAGCATTTCACCACACACTCCATCAACTCCTGGAGCTTTCCTCATTTTGAATTTCTTCATTGCTTCCACAACTTCCATCCTTCTGATTTCTTCCTCCCTTCACACATCCCTCCTTCTCCCAGCCATTCCACGGTCATTTATACTCACATTACTTTCATTCTTTATGTTCAACAATTCCTTAAAGTGTTCTCACCATCTGCTCATTTTTCCTCCCTTCTGCACAAGCACTTTACCATTTTTATCTTTCATTCCCCGACCAACTTCTTATATCACCCTGTCTAGGTTTCTTTACCTCATTCCAGAACATTTTCTTACTTTCCCTCCACTTTATGCTTCAATTCCTTCCAAATTCCTCATCCACTCTCTTCATACTGTCTCATTAATCTTTTCACCTCTCTTTTCCTCTCTACTTATAACTCTCTCTTCCATCTCTCAACTTCCTCCATGAAACAATGAAGAAAAAGAAAGAGCCATAAAAGTAAGAAGTTACCAAAAAAATTAAGCCATCAGATGTGAGTCAGACTTCCAAGTTAAGAGTAAAGCTGCCATGAGGCTGTGTTTGGGTGATGAGACAAATTGCACAGATTCCAATTTGGGGGCTTCCTAAGGAATTTTATTAAATTCAGCCATTTGCTGTAATAGGTAATGACATACGAGTATACCGGATAATGCACCAATGGATATTTGAGAGTTTACTGTATTACATGTATATTCAAATCAGAAGAGACACTGGTAGATACAGGTTTCATTGACTTACCTGATATGTTCTCTGTTAATCGCTTGCCCTTTTTTTTTTACCACATTTCGTTTAGTTTCGTTTTTGAAGGCTCCAACATGCATGCGTCGGCCTTGGTCACCTAAAGGCGGCTCTCCATGCTGCTCGATCTTTGGCAGCCTCCCTGTTCAGTCCCTTAACCCTTAAGTCACACTTAATGACCTCGTCCCATGTCTTTCTCGGTCTACCCCTCCCAACTCCTCCCCCAGTATTAACACTTCTCACCTTCTTTATCCAATTATCATCCCCCATCCTCTCCACATGTCCAAACCACCTCAGCCTACCTCTCCTCATCACAGCACCAATACACTCCAGTCCCATCCTACCTCTCAACTCTTCTATCGTAAACCCAGCCGCCCCAGGTCTTGCACGCAGGGACGCACTGCACATCCACCTAATCATTGTCATTTCTGTACGTTTAAACCTGCAAATATCCTCTTCCTTTACTGCCCAGGTCTCACTGCCATACATCATCACACTCCTAACACATGCTGCATACAAAGACCCCTTAGCACACAAGGAGAGTCCTCTCAGTGTCAGGAGAGGCAACAGCTCCCTGATCTTCTTCCAACCACTTCTCACCCTAGCAACCGAGCTAACTCCAGCCCCACCTCCGGCACATAAAATGTCTCCCAAATAACAAAACTCCTCCACACACTCAAGAGACTAACCAGCAAGTTCAATCCTTTCATGCCTAACAATCTCCAACTGCTCTCCCTGACACGCCGCACACATAAAATCAGCATTATCTCGCAGTCTACCTCTAATACCACTACATCTCTTGTGCACCCATTTATCACTAACACTGCACAAGATGGAATTACTTCCCACACCTTTGTGGCAAACTGCACATGCCCACTCTTCCTCTTCTCTGATTGTACCGCCACCAACCCTAGATATCATCACTTTTGTTTTATCTGCATTTACCCTTAAGCCCTTGTGCCCCATACCATCTCTCCACTTCTTAAATCTCTCCTCCACCTCCTTTTCATTCTTTGCAGTCAACACCAAATCATCAGCATACAACATCTCCCATGGGAGTCCATCTCTGAAGTCACGTGAGAGGGCTTCAAGCACCATGATAAACAACAAGGGACTCAAAACTGACCCCTGATGCACACCAACATTTACGGAAAACTCATCACTCAAAGCTCCATTCATTCTTACCTGGGTGCGAGCACCCTTGTACATGGCCATAACCACCCTAACCAGCCACTCTTCCAACCCTAGCTTTCTCATTGCCCACTTCACCACCTCTCTAGGGACTCTGTCAAAGGCCTTTTCCAAATCAACAAAAACAAAATACAATTCCCTTTTCTTTCCAATATATTTTTCCTGAAGCTGTCGAACAATGAATATAGCATCAGTGGTCCCCCTGCCTGTCATAAACCAGATTGCATCTCATCGATATTCATTCTTTCTCTAATCATACCTTCTAGAACTCTCTCCATTACTTTCATTATCTGATCTAAGAACTTTATACTTCTGTAATTTCCCCTTTCCGGGGCATCACCCTTCCCTTTGTACACATTTGCAATTACACTCTTCAGCCAATCATCTGGGACAACACACTCATATATAATCATATTTATCAGGTCAGTGACTAACCTCACCCCAGTATATCCTGAGGCCTTCAGCATTTCGGCAGTCAACCCAGACACACCTGCCGCCTTTCCCACCCGCATCCTGCCTATTGCCTCACTCACAGTAGCAGCGTCAATCAAAGGCCAAGGGCCAAACACTGGATCTGCTGGCTCCAGACCTTCCCTATCCCAATCAAACTCTTCATTCAACAACTGGCTATAATGCTCTCTCCATGCATCTTTAATATCCCCACTGTTCACCACTACCCTTCCTTCATCATTCTTCAGAAACTTGCTCACACACAATATCCCGATTATCCCTCTTCACCTGATTTGCCACCCTAAAAATCATATTTTTCCTTTCTCCATGATTTAGATTATCAAGTAAAAGTCTCACTGACTCAGACTTCACCCTGTATACCTCTCTTCTAGTCCTGCGCTTGGCAGCCAAGTACTCCTCCCTGTTACCACCCTTCTTCCATTCCCGGAAAAGCCTTTTTTTCTCCTTAACTGCGGCTTCTACACCCTCATCCCACAACAAGTTACTGTATGTCTTGGTGGGCCTCTTGTCCAACCGCATATTGCATCGGTAACTCTCAAGAGGTTGTTCTTAAGGGCTCTATACTGTTCATTAACGCCTCTATCTACGGCTCCCTGTTCAGCCACCACTCTCCTCATCTCATTATAAAAGGCATCCCTTACTGATTTGTTTCCCAGCTTCCATATTTTCTTCCTAGGTACATATGTCCTTCTCATCACTCGTTCCTTAAGCACCATGTCACAAATCAACAGTTTGTGCTGCTGCACACACTCCTCGCTTCCTTTAACTTTAACATCCATCACTAACCTCCTATCAACCCTCCTGACCAGAAAATATTCTATCTGATTGCTATTTCCCCCGGACTCGTACGTAATCAACCGACTCATTCTTTTTCTAAAATATGTGTTGCACACAATCATGTCCATAGCCTCCCGAAACTCAAGTATTCTTTCCCCTTCCGCATTCCTCACACCATATGCACATCCTCCATGGACTCCTTCATAACCTTGAGCTGCTTCACCCACATGACCATTTAAATCTCCTCCCGAACCACTACCTCATCATCGCCCATACCACCTACTGCACGTATTAAATCATCCCAAAAGCTATCCTTCTCTGCGTCATCCATTCCTACCTGTGGAGCATATGCCGATATAATTGAAATCATTTTCCTAGTGATCAAAATTTTTACTACTAATATCCTATCACTTACTCTCATAACATTCATAACATATTCCACCCATTTCTCCACAACCAACACACCCACACCCCCATATCCATCAGTTCTCCACTGTATACCTCTCTTCTAGCCCTGCGCTTGGCAGCCAAGTACTCCTCCCTGTTGCCACCCTTCTTCCATTCCCGGAAAAGCCTTCTTTTCTCCTTAACTGCGGCTTCTACACCCTCATCCCACCACCAAGTTACTTTATGTCTCGGTGGGCCTCTTGTCCAACAGCATATTGCATCGGTAACTCACAAGAGGTTGTTCTTAAGGGCTCTATACTGTACATTAATGCCTCACTACTTTTTTTTTTTTTTTTTTACACTGCATTATATTCAACTTAAAAGAAACTTTGACAGCAGTGGAGTTCATGGCAATGGTTTCTAACTTCTTTAGTTTATGAAATCATACATGAATTAAATAAAGTCATCTGGAGTTAATCAGAATGAAATTAAATTTGAAATCATGCTAATGAAAGGGTTACAATTAGAAAATGTCACAGATTTGTGTTTTAATGTTTATGAGAGAGAGAGACAGACAGACAGACANTCATCATCATCATCATCATCATCATCATCATCATCATCATCATCATCATCATCGTCATCATCATCTTCCAATCCTGTGTTGCCCCATGAGGAGCGTAGAAGCCCGGGGCTAGGCAAGCTGGTCCTGACATTTAAGATGAGAGTGACCAGCCTCACTCATCCATAAGTGGCTTTACGTAAGCAGTAAACCCCAACCATCCCTTGGATATAAACCTGCACAGGTTCAATCCAACTGGAACGCCTCAATTGCCGGGAGTCCTCAACTTACGAAAATAATTGGTTCCTGAAGGTCTTTTGTTAGTCATTTTTTTTCATGTCATTTTTTTTCCCTTAAACTTTTATCGGTCTTAGTAGCCCTTCTTTTCATGCATGTATGGTTAATATAAACAAGCATAAATACAAAGACTGTGATATATTTACGTATTCTGTACAGTACTGCGTAAGAAAAGTTCCTTGTCCTTTTAAATTGTTTCTAGAGTTGAGGGATTCAGTTTCAGCACACGTGCCACATCACTCAGCCTCTCTTCTCTCTCCACTCTTGTAATTATGCCCACTTTGGTTTCCATTGTAATTGCATGCTGTTTTCTCCTGCTACCATCGCCACTTTCACTACTTTTCTGTTTCTGAGACATTTGGGAGGAAATAAGCGTAAATGACAAAAGTCGCAGCTGATGTTGCTTGTATTGATAACAACAATGCTCTTGGCTTCCAAGTAGGAGGAAGGCAGGAGCTCGGCATCTGTTGGGACCACGTACTTGTACTTGGCGCATGGTTTGAATCGGTAAAATAAGTTTTTTTTTTTTTTTACTTTTTTCTATCTATCTATCTACTGCCAGACGCCATAATCCCGTAAAGGGTGGCCATTTGACTTTGAGTTATTTGTTTTACAGGAAGGGGCACTAACCCTCCACCAACCCACTTGTTAACACGTAGGGAGCACGTATGGTTTGGTTATATGGTTACCACCCAGCGTTGTAAATGGTTTCTTGGCTTACAGGAAACCATTTGGCTTGTCACTCAATGTAAAGCCACCTGTAAAAGAAAGAAAAGCAATAAGAAGTGACTTTACCCCTGAAAATTATTTCTTTCATATCTGCAAATTTTTCATAACTCGATACTTCGTAAGTAGAGGTCTGACTGTACTCACTAAACCACCAGGTGCCATAATTTGGTTATATGGTTACCACCCAGCATAGTAAATGGTTTCCTGGTGTACAGGAAACCATTTGGCTTGTCACTTAGTGTAGAGTTACCCATAGACAGAAGGAAGGGGAAAGGAAAGAGGAAAGAAGAAGTGATTTCATATTTAATTCCATTTTGCTAACTCCAGATGACCCATCAGTTTTGGCTGGGAATAAGATTAAGATGATGATAATGATAATGATAATGATAACAGTGGTGGCGGTGGTGCTAAACATTCATCATATTCGCATATGATTCACTTGATTCTTTCTTGGGCAGCTGGCATCACACTTCAGAGAGGAGGACATGCCAGAGGTGTGGCTGCCTGATACCCCTGCTATTTTCCTCCCTGTAGAACTCTTTGTCAGTCGCTGTGAGGATCTCAAGTACATTGGGCTCAGCAAGGCTCAACTCACAAGGTAATGAAGTACAGTAACCCTTTGGCCAGTGTTAGAAGCAGATGCCTTTGAGTGGTGGCACTGACGTAACTGGGTGGCTGTATTACTTGGTTTTAGAAACTTCTCTCAATTCCCTACTTATCTTCTGAAATGAGGATGGTGGACTGCCGGAGAAGGGCAAAATAAGCCTGTGTTCCACCCATTTCATGTCCAAATGAGCCTGGAGACCTAGCAATAACAGCATCAACCCACTGACTATGAAGTATCTTCTTTGCATTTTATTTTCGTTAATGTTAGGCAATTTAATATGCCCAGGAGAAACTTATATCACCAAAAAATGTAAAAAAAATAAACGGTTACAATTACCATCTTAGTTGGCAACAGAGAACATGGTATTTTATTCCAGCTCATAATGGACAGTTTTATTCACCTCCTAGTAACTTGCCACAGTCAAAGAATTAATGGTCAGGCAACTGCATGAGAGGTTCCTGGGGAAGAAGAGAGACCTATCTAATTTTTGTGGGCTGACAGAAATCAAGTTTGATAAGCTGCCCACAAAGATCAGATTGTGGGCTGTAAGAAAACTGAAGGCAGAAGAGCAGCTGGTACATGTGGGATTGATAATGTACTGTATCATAATAATATATCATGACATTGTGCAACAGTGGTTAGTGTAGAGAGTGAAGAGTTTAGTTAAAGGTAGTTTGTATCAGGTGTCTGTTTTAGGTATTGATCTGTTGATCATGTTCTAGAAGTACCTTTGTGGGGTCCTTAAATTCATGTTGCCCTTAAAGTTGCTGTATGCAAATGATTTTTTACTGATGACAGATATCAACTAGGAAGCATGAGAAATGAAAAATTCTTTTTGCAAGAAGATTGGTAGTATGCTAGAAGAGTTTTGTAAGCAGTAAAGCAGAAGCATTTATTAAGTAGATTTCCCTTTACTTCACATAGATTAAACTGGACAAGCTCTATGGACAGTTCTGTATAAACATGTTCAATACTGTAATTATGTTTGTGTGTGTGGTTTCAGTATGATTTCAGATCATGAGAAATGTCACTTTTACAGTTCCAACTACTATTTTATTTGTACAGGCAGAGTGAGAATGGAATGTTGTCAGTGAAAGGATGTGGTGCTGGGGATGGAGGGGCAGAGGGAGAGCTGCTTGAGGAGGAACTGGCTCAGGTGGACCGAGTGTTGACTGCTGCACTAAAAGCTGTTGCAAGGAAGAGTCACCTTGTGTTTAACCTGACATCCAAAGAGTGGCTGAAGCACTTTGATAGGTTAGGAAGGATTGTTGTGTTTTGCTATATTAACCAGGATTTTGACACTACACAAAGAAAACATAAAATACACTAGAACCTTGATATATCGGACTAATTGGGGACCAAGCCAGTCCGAAAAAAGTGATATTCCGATAAAAGCGACACCTGGACTTACCCCTGCTAACCCAGAATTTTTCCGATATGTCTGACATTAGTCTAGATCACACCAGCGGTTCTTCACCGTGACATCATCAACTGTTCTCACTGTTGCAGTAATGTACAGTAGTATACATTCACTACAATAATCAATTGGTATAATATATACAGTGAGCCCTTAAGTTTCACGTCTAATTGGCACCATGAGGTTGGCACGAAACCAGAATTTCGTGAACCAAAAAGTATCAGTTCTCTGGTAAAAAATCTAATTGGTTTTAAAGCCCTTCCCAAAGTCACTCTTTTGAGACATAATTGTCATAAAACATGATACCAGAATAACTGACAACCATATGAATATGATAAAAATGTTAAGAAACATTAAATAAATGGACACCAGCCAGAAAAACTTTGTCTTATCCTCTACTGAATACTTTTTCTTCTTCACACCAACTTGATACTCACGACATTTTTTTTCTCTTCTTCCCTCTATCCTTTGAACTTCCCAGTATTTCACCATCACCACTATTACCTAGTCCTCCAGTGAATGAAGAGGAAGCCATAATACAGTACAGGCAGACCACACGAGAACAATAGCTGAACAAAGGGAAAGGCTAAAAAAGTGACCGTGGTTGCGATCACTATCTGAGTACCACACACAGTCTCACAGCTGGTGGGAACTGTGCAAACAACATGGTGGACAACAGCTGAGAATCACCTTGCCCACTAGAACCTCATATATTGACACGAAAGGTGAATTCTTGATCGTGAGACAAGTTCCTGGAAATTTGGGGACTTCCTGCGAAAGGTAAATTCGCGAACCCAAATTGCGCAAAACGTAAGATGTGTTGTGATGAGGAGAGGTAGGCTGAGGTGGTCTGGACATGTGGAGAGGATGGGGGATGATAATTGGGTGCAGAGGGTGAGAAGTGTTAATATTGGGGGAGGGGTTGGGAGGGGTAGCTCAAGAAAGACATGGGACGAGGTCATTAAATGTGACTTAAGGGTTAAGGGACTGAATAGGGAGGCTGCCAGAGATCGAGCAGCGTGGAGAGCCGCCATTAGGTGACCAAGGCCGACACATGCAAGCATGTTGGAGCCTTCAAAAACGAAACGAAACGATAAGAGCTCACTGTATATAATATGAGTAGTAGTGTACTGTACAGTACACTGATAAACAAGTCTCTCACCTTATTATGGTATACATAGGTGAAGTGATCATTAATGGAGTCTGTACAGTTGAGATGATTGTACTGGAGAGGTTGGTGATGATCTTATTATACAATAAACCAATGCACCACTTTCCTATTTTTTAGCACTTAGAAAATGCTGTACTTTATTGTTAAATAAAGCATATATTTCTTTGTTAAATATCTACACTGTTGTGTGAAACTGTTAATCACAGTACAGTAATGTCATATACCGTAATATAAATAATACAAACAGAATACGTATATATAACGTAGAGTGAATTGCTTATATTTATCATAAACAGAAATTAAAATATCATTGATGGCATTTGATGGCAACCCGCCCTTTCAGTTCTAATGCTGCGAACTTTGGGGCATTATAGGGAAATTAAATTAACTAATCCCACCGATGTGAACACCAGTGTAATAGTTGAATTAAGTATTACTCCAGGGTAGTCCGTTACTGCCAGTATATTAAGAAGGCCTCGTTATTAATCAAAATAATTTGGTATCCCTGCCACCACCCAGCAGTTGCCGGGAAAAAAAAAGTATTAATGATTTAGTCCCGTACGATGGAAGAGGGACAAGGGGCCTCTGGCACTAACAGGGTAACGTGAGAATTCTATAGGAGAGCGTGGTTCTCTAGATGTAACATGCCTTGCGGGCCACTCAGTCTATACAATATACTACCCCAGAGGATTATAACAAACACCTTCTATTTAGATTTACTTATCTATATTATTATCCTTAAATTACACAAAATGAAATAGTTTCAAGCAAGATTTATTTACTAGACCTTAATAAATCAATAGTCTCTGATACGCCAGAATAGTTGAAAGAGAGAATGCAAGATCTATCCCACACAGTCTATAAATCATCTGACCCGCCTAACGCGATACATGAGAATACTCTCAACTCGACTGCATCATAGAAAACTTCATTTATAGGGGTAACTCCCATAAACCACGGCCTCACACGGACTCGTAGTGATACCCAGTGACACGTCTTACACCGTTTACTCCCATTCTAAAGAAATCATCCCTATAATAACTGGGTTACAGCACATAACATATCTAGAAAAATATACATAAACCAAGATTATGATAGAATACAACTCAGCGCTCACAGCGCACCACCTGGCGGGCAGCACTCCAATCCGCCTCTCACACACCTTCAACCAACATATTACATTTGTTTTATAAATATTTAGCTTACTAAGTGGACCAACCGACTTTGACTGTATTGTGCATTGGAAATAGACTATGTGAAAATTAGTGTAAAGGGCTTTCGGGCACTGGTCATTGTGACTCTCAATAAAATGGCCAGCGCAGACTCCATGACCCAACGCCACTTGCCAGTTCTGGAACGAACGTCCACACCCATTGGGGTCTTACTGGAGAGTCATAGGGTTTTGATAATATGATCTGATATCTTACTTTAAATATAGTTATAACGACAACTAATTGTGATGACGTATAAGGGAGAAATACCGTGAATACTCGGACATACCTGGAACGAACGTCCACACCCAATGGGGTCTTACTGGAGAGTGCCGGTTCGTGGGCATGCGGGAGCCCGCTTCCCCTAGCACCCGCTCCGACTCCTCTGTCTGGTTCTGACTTCAAACAGTTACGTTACAGTCTCCAGGTTATATCATCGCACCAGTATTTGCAATAAAAGCGTATGCATTACTCTACTTATAAAAATATGACTTATGATGATTTAAATTTTGTGGCAATAACATAGGTCTAACAATTTAACATACGATGCCTGAAATCACGGTTTGATACAATTTCTCTCTGTCTCGCCTGCGGCGCCACACAGCATGATGCAACAACTGAGGTCTATGTCAAATAAATTAATTTTTGCAGTTATCTATGACAATAATCAATAATCAGACTTTACTTAAGTTCTTAGACAACGTTATTTAATAGAACAATACAGCAAACACAAGCCCAAGTACAAAAATCTGAATTCTAGGTGTAAATATGACTCTTCGCCAATATAAGTTCCAAGTTAACTTCCTGTATCACTCTATCGAAACCAGATGCTCCTGCGTTCGTCTCCTTGACCAGTTGCTTCTACTAGTAAAATCAAGCCCAAAATAAGACTTACAAAGTCCACTTCACACTTTACAACATCTTAACACGGTCCAGAATACACACTTATCACGTACATAACCTAATGTAAATTACATACATCATATACTTAAACTAGACTTATACTAACTTAAATTACTCTTATACTACTTATATGCAAGAAAAATGGCATTACACGGTGGCCCTATATTATTTAATTTCTGCTTCATTTAGTGCAAGTTGGGTTCTTAATACATAGTTTGTTCAGACTGTAAATTATGCTTAGTGGGTATTTTGACTCATTCAGTCTCTGTGTGGGCAGAAATTTAATGTTGAGTAAATACTGGGACTCAACATTTTCCTCACTCCCTTCACACATTCGCACTGCAAGACAGTCCCGTGTTCAATTCTTTTTTCACGTGAGATTTGTTTTCAAAACAAACGCACAAGGACTAATGCTTAAAATGATACAATTTAGACTACTTGTGGTCTGGTTAGGTTAGATGAAGTATGGCACTGTAATTGCTTTGGAGGATATGAGCAACACGGGACAGCCTTGTGGTGCGCATGCGTGAAGGGAATGAGGAAAATGTTGAGTCTCAGTATTTACTCAACATTAAATTTCTGCCCACTTAGGGACTGAATGAGTCAAAATATCCACTAGGTGTAATTTACAGTCTGAACAAACTATGTATTAAGAACCAAACTTACACTAAATGTAGCAGAAATTAAATAATATAGGACCACTGAAAGGGCGGGTTGCCACCACGTGCTATCAATGACATTTTAATTTCCATTTATGATAAATATAAACAATTCACTCTACATTATATATACGCTTTCTGTTTGTATTATTTATATTACGGTATATGACATTACTATGATTCACAGTTTCACACAACAGTGTAGATATTTGACAAAAAAAATATGCTTTTTAAACAGCGTGGGGAATATGTTTGTCCAAAGTGAAGAGCCATCTAGCAGAATACTAGGCTTTTCGGAAGCACCCCATTGTCAACATCAT
Organism: Birgus latro; assembly: GCA_018397915.1. Lineage (NCBI taxonomy): Eukaryota > Metazoa > Arthropoda > Malacostraca > Decapoda > Coenobitidae > Birgus > Birgus latro. Next base: position 12,592 of record JAGKTI010023268.1, read on the forward strand.
CATCATCATCATCATTATTATCATTATCATTATCATCATCATCACCATCATCTTCATCATTATCACCATCATCATCATCATCATTATCATTACCATCGTCTTCATCATCAGCAGTAGCACCAGGACAACAGAAGCCATTTCATAATTTGTAGGGGGTAAAATTGCGAGATGGTGAGAGCACCTAGGAGTATACTTACCATGGGGGCACCATGAATCAGATTGAGCTAAGGTCAGGGGCGAGAGCACAGGCCAGTGTTGCCAACCCCCAAAGACCTCTCTGTCCTACACAGACACTAATATTACCCTACATTTTCCTTCCTTACCCTATAGCTCTGGATGAAAGTATTACTGTACTAGTTGGTACGGTTTTTATATGCCGGTATGTACCAACAGCAAAAAAATGTGGTTTCTCTTGTTTAGTGTAAGACTTAGACCTGACCAGCTGATGCCCTGTCAGCTGCCAGGTTCATGAGAAGCGTTTTCTATAATGATGGGTGACTTATTATTTATCATTGAAGCAGTTTTTCTTTTGACATAGTAGCCTCTAGAGAGTAACAGAGAAGCTTTAGAAGGCGGGAGTTAAGATTATTCTAACCTTACTGGACCACCACACATAATCGTTGAATTCTAGTGGTTTAAGCTAAATTGTAGCAGTATTAACCTAACCTGTCCTAACCCATTTCTAATCTAACTGAACCACCAGTCATAACTGCTGAGTTCTAACTGCCATAATCCCAATCACTGCCTTTTTTAAATGAGATTTTTTTTTTTTTTTTTGTATATTCCCTTTCCGTATACTATATTACTGTATTTATCTTTTGCTGCAAAATAAGTATCGCTCATACAGAAAATTCTTAATTTCCCTACATTTTGCTAAGATTTGTAAAATTTTCCTATTGTCTCACAGACCAGGAAATGAGACTGAATTACCCTACAGTTGGTAACACTGAGGCAAGTAGTGATGCTGCCAGCCCGCCAGTAACCAACACACAACCACACAAACCGCACAGACAGTACTTGACACAGAGTACTTTCTCGTACTTTCTCCGGTCCGGATAAAGTCGCATTTTTCAGAATTTATTCAACATTCGATTGGATGATGGATGGATGAATATTCTGAAATATCAGACATTAGTCTGGTCAGCTCCTGGACTCCGTTAAAAGCGAATTCCGATGTAGTGAAGTCCGATGTAATAAGGTTTTACCATACAGTAATCCCTCAATTATCCGACGCAGTATAGCCATTAGTACATCTGGATACAGACTAAATCCTAATACTGTATGTGGCAATATCCTACCTACCTGTACCCTACCTATAGCTAACCTACTGTATATTTACAATACCCCTCCTAATTGTGGCAGTGTTCTTCGGTCTTTCAGTTATTTAGTCATCAAAACACACATGGGAATATCCAGTATAATGCTAGACACTAAGGAAACAATGCATAAACAATAAAAATCCCCAAATAAATAAATGAAGAAGACAAAGGTTACAAAAAGAATTTTAATAATGTAGTGTACTGTACAAGACTTACCACCCAGTGAACGGCGGACAGGTGTTGTAACCCGCTAGCCTCCAGCTGGTGTACAGTAATCCCAAGTGGTCCAGTGACTAACATAATCACTTTCATCCATCCATCCATCATCCATCCTTTGTCGCCCCATAAGGAGCATAGGAACCTGGGACTAGGCAAGTTGGTCCTGACATTCACGATGAGAGTGACCAGCCTCACTCAGCCCTGAGTGGCATTATGTGAGCAATAAACCCCAACCATCCCTTGGATGTAAAGTACACAGGGTCAATCTGACCGGAGCACCTTAATTACCCACTAAACCACCAGGTGCCGTAATTTGGTTATATTGTGACCACCCAGCATAGTAAATGGTTTCCTGGTGTACAGGAAACCATTTGGCTTGTCACTTAGTGTAGAGTCACCTATAGACAGAAGGAAGAGGGAGGAATGAAGGAAAGAAAGACAGAAGAGGGAGTGTAAATACAAGTGTCAAACACCAGATCATATTCCCGCAGAGTGCTTGAAGTGGTCCAGCCTGCATCAGCCTTGGTCTGTATCTTATGCTTCTTTTCCAGAGTCAAAACCTTCCTCTTTCATTTCTTAAGTCATGGTGGGGCCATCTTCACACACATGAGAATGCCACAAAGGAAAATCATGGCCGGAAGAAAGTAGGGAACTACCACAAATGCAAGAATGGAAGCTGCCACAGGTATCACTTGGCCAAGCACATCCACACTCGAGAGAGACAAAGGTGGGAACAAAGGTGCAGTACTGCCAAGT
>JAGKTI010023269.1:0-14884 GCA_018397915.1 Birgus latro
TATTATTTTGTATAAGAATAGGGCGTAGGGCTCATTTTAATGGATGAAAACAGTGGAAAAATCCGGGGAAGAGTTACTTAGCGCAGAGTGGCTAAGCAGACGTCACGGGAGGGTAATGGAGGGGAGGTAGGGAGGGGAGTCTAGAATGGGGGAAAATGGCTAAATTGTCAACAATGGATGGGAGTACTGATGACATTAGCAGCTCTGACTATTGTTGGACATTGGCAGTGCTGATAGATGATACAAGTCACCACCTGAAAGCCCGGGACAATTAAAAATAACGCAGAGTCACTCAAGTGACACCCCGTGGTATGATCCATTGCACCTGACCGTCACAAAAGTGACGACCCGCGGTTAAGGGGTTAAGTATGTCAGTGGTGGATCTTTCATGGTGAAAAACATATTGCTTATCACTAATGAAGTTGTTGGATTCAAGGTGTTTAACTATGTGCTTACTGATTAAAATTTCGAATACTTTACCAAGAGAAGATGCGACAGCTATTGGTCTGTAATCAGAAGGGTCAGAGGAACTTCCTTTCTTTGGAAATGGGTGGATATTGGCTTCTTTCCATGAATTAGGGAACGAAGAAGTACGTATGCATAGTCTGAATAGTTTCTGGGCCTGGAGCTTTGTTGGTAGTTAAATTGTCTAGGATGGATTTTACATTTCTTGTCTGTATTTTAAGTGGGACAATTTCGGGAGAGAAGTTTTAATACTGGGACGTTCTGGCTGACTTCCTCCAAGGTCATTTGTAATGTTGCCATCTGAAGATTTTAGTGGGGGAATGAATGATTTGTTAAAGTTATTATTGAAAGAATTAAGAGTTGACCAGAATATTCTATTGTCATTAGGGTTGTTAAGTAGTTTTGATGCTTGATTATGAAGAAAGTTTGATTTAGTGAGATTTATTACAGCTTTGCATGGTTTCTAGCAATTGTAAATTGACAGAGTGATTCAGATGTTTTTGATTTTAAGTAAGTGTTGTATGCTAATGACTTTTGGGCAGTTGCTCTTGCACAGCTGCTATCAAACTATTTTGGAGAGTTCGATCTTTTAGTGAACTGCTGACTTGGTATGAACAAATCCATACCAGCTAGTATAAAATCACTAATATGGGACTGGGTAGAATTGGCATCACTAGAGAAGAAGGACTGCCATGGAATGTCAGGAAGATAATTTCTAAATCCATCCCAGTTTGCCCTATCAGTGCCATCGAGTCACTCTGACAAGTTCAGAACAGGGAGGTTTGGGGGGCTAACTATTGAGGCTTTGATGAGATTGTGGTCAGAGGATCCAAGTGGTGCCAATACCTTTATCCTGTACTGATCTGGATTGTTTGTCAGGAATAGATCCAAGAGATGGGCACTATGGTCAGGATTATCTGGTACTCTGGTTGGTTGCTTTACCAGCAACATGAGATTAAACGATTCTGCAAACAGAAAGCAATAACCATTCAACATTATGTACATTAAAATCACTCAAAATGGTAATTTCGTTACTAAGCGCAAGGTTGAGGTTACTCAACTGTGTGGATATTGAGTCAAATACACTGGGTTCTGAAGAGGCATTGGAGGGAGTGATAGACTACACAGATATATTTGGTAATATTTAGATAATTTAGTTTGTACAGTGAGTAATCAAAACTGGATGAAGTGAAGTTTAAGATAGTATCTACTGCATATGACAGCAGGTGCCGCCCTTGTTACAGGAGTCTGTGAGAAGATGGTAACCGGGAAAACAAAACGGGGATACAGTAATCTCTCTACTATCCGGACGACTGCAATCCAGTTACCTCACTGTTAGGAGATCATAGGCTGATGGCCAAAACCCAAAATGCCCAAAAGTAAAAAAAAAAAAATGGAAAAAATCCGATTTTTTTTTTTTACTGCGTCAATTTGAATTTCCCACACGCGCTGACCAGCTGTGTTTTCGCACCGCCTGCCTCCTCTCATTTCCCGCTCAGCTGCTGGTTCGTCTAGGCGCTCTCATCATGGCTGCTCAAGTGGTTGCTTCTGTGGTGATCCCCTACCTCCTGCAGGGCTTGATGCTGCTCTGCACCTTCTTCATCATGTGTGTGATGATGGCCCCACCACCTGAGAAGAGGAAAAGAGTGGTGTTGACTCTGGAGAAGAAGCGGGAGATTTTGGAGAAGGTGGATGCCGGGTGGCTGACGTCACGGATCCTACGTGAATTCAACCTCCCTCAGTCTACCTTGTTTGATATCAAGAGGTCCCAAGACAAACTCCACCAGTACATGGCTGACTTTGCTACAAAAACCAGACAGAACATGGAGAGGAAGATGATGTTTACTCCTAAGTATGCAGACATTGACCGTTCCATGATCATCTGATATCAATAACAGTGTGCTGCTGGTGTGCTGGTACATGGAACGGAGCTAAAAGCTGCTGCCGAGAAGTTCACAAGGTTTCACAACACCCCAGACTTCCAAGGCATCTGAAAGTTGGCTCTTCATGTTCAGGTTACGGCACGGACTTACTAATCGTAAGGCCCATGGTGAAGCTCTGGACGCCAACGACGAGGGAATAGAAGAGTTTCGGCAGAAGGTAAAGGGCTTGATCGACAAGGAGGGCCTCACTCTCGGTCAAGTATACAGTGCTGACGAAACTGGACTATTATCGTTCAGTGCCCACAAACACTCTCCTGAGGAGATGGAGAAGCGTATACCTGGCCGCAAGCTCTCCAAGCAACGGGTGTCTGCTTTGTGCTGTGCCAATGCTAACAGCATGCACTGCCTCAAGCCCATTATTGTTGGACGTGCAAAGCAGCCTCACTGCCTTCGTGGGTTAATAGATGTCCTTCCTGTCGTGTGGTATCATTCTCTGAAGGCTTGGTTCACAACCAAGATCTTCAGAGATTGGTTTCACCAACACTTTGTCAAGGAGGTCATTCATTATCAGACGGAGACACTGAAAATCCCACGTGACCAGGTAAAAGCCCTCCTGATTCTAGACAATGCACCTGCACATCCATCTGAGAAGGAGTTGGTGGCTGAAAATGGCCGCATTAGGTGTCTGTTTTTGCAACCTAATTCGACTGTTCTCATCCAACCAATGGACCAGGGAGTGATTGTGGCAACGAAGAGGCTGTACCGACGGAGGTTTTTGGACGAGGTGATGGTTGTCTTTGAGGATGAGGTCGATCGCAGTGAGGGACGAGACACGCGAGGACATCGGACTGTGGAAAACCTTCGCCGCTACAACCTCAAGTCTGCTCTCTACAACTGGGCCAGTGCATGGAAGGAAGTCTCTGTCAAGACTCTAGAAAATGGTTGGTCTCGTCTGCTTCATGGAAGTGACGTGGTGCACGATTTTGTAGGTTTTGAGGTGGATGACTTCCATGCAAAGCTTCGTGGGGGTGGAGACAATGTGGATGTGGACGAAGTGTGTGAGTGGTTGGATGACAACAAGGGCAATCCTGGATATCAGATCATGTCTGATATCGAGATCGCATCTTCTGTTACCGGTACGAGTACCCAGCAGGAAGATTCCGATGAGGACAGCGATGATGATGCAGACTCCTCTCAGCTCGTCACTACTCCAGCCATCCCCAAGCTGAGTGCACTCTGGGAACACGTGGAGTTTGTCCTTGACTACCTAGAACACCCAGACTGCGACAGGGAGATGGGGCCCTTGGGACTTGTGGAGGAAGTGCGAGCTTTCAGGCAGTGCATCATTAATTGTCAGAATCATCATTGGTTGCATCAATCAACCACTGACGGTTTTTTCAGGTCCGTCACCCCCGCTGTGCTCAGCCCTCGCTCCACACCACTGCCTCACCAAGACAAGCCTTCAAGCTCCAAGCCACAGCCCAGCACATCAGCCACAGCGGAGTCACCACTGGATATGAGTTTGCGGCTGTCTTCAGAGTCCTCTGCATGGGTAGCGTATCACCACGTCCCACCGACCAGCCCCTAGGACACCTCGATCAGCTCCTCTCGGACTCCGACAGCGAATAAGCATGAAGGACTCGCCACTAGACCACAAGGGAATTTACAGTGATGTGAAGTGATGTGCAGTGCACTGAAGTGATGTGATGCAAGGTACAGTTACTGTTATGGGAAGGGAAACGTTGTGGGAAGTGCTGGTAAGTGTAAAGTGCAGCGGAAGTGCCAAGGATTCTGTGAATTTCTGCAGGTGCCTCAGGTGCACCTGTATTATTGTCAGAGTCTGGAAGGACAGAGCGGGTTATACATAAGGACGGTGGCAGCCTTCTCGTAAGTACCCTAACTTCATCAAAAATCCTTGTTTTGTTCTTCCCACATCATTAATCTCATGCATAGACTGTGTGAATGGTGACTTGCATAACGATTTTCATATCTAACCTTTTTTCAGCATGCTGTAAAGTGGAAAAAAATTCCCATATGTGTAAATCATAATTTCCTGTTATCAATTTATTTTTTCATGCATTGTTACCACCAGTATTAAAGTGCACAAGCTGTGAAAAAGGTGAATGACAGTGATTTTCATGTCTGATACTAACTTTCAGCATGCTGTATTCTGGTGAACACTTTTGCCATACCTAGCTGTTACTGATCATTTTTCTGGTAATAATTTATTTATCTGATGCTTTGTATCCCATATTTTAGTGCATAAAATGTGAGAAATGATGATTTTCATAGTGGCTGCCATGTCCGACACTTACTTACACTAAGCTGCCAACTCTGTGAACACCTGTGCCTTGTACCATTCCCTTTATATGTGTATGTATTATGCCATTATGTATATGTATATATGCCTCCCTCACTGTATACCCCCCAACTGTATGCCCCCCCCCCCCACTGTATCCAGAACTGCAGCGTAAGCAGCATTCCCAGGCTACCCAGAAACCACTTCCATGTGTGTCTGAGTCGAGGGCTGATATTCAGGGAGGTAACACCTATATTTCTGTGCTCCACAATTAAAGGTCGTAAATAGCTACTCCAAGTTTTTCCTTCAACCATCAAGAAAGGGGTGTTACAGCCTAACTTACCTCAAATTCATCTTTTTGGGGTTAAAATTAAATGAATTCATTCTTTGTGTTCATGATTTTAGTGCACAAGCTGTGAAAAAGGTGAATGTCAGTGATTTTCATGTCTGATACTGTACTTACTTTCAGCATGCTATATTCTGGTGAACACTTTTGCCATACCTAACTCTTATTCATCATTATTCTGGTAACAATTTATTTATCTGATGCTTTGTATCCTATATTTTAGTGCATAAAATGTGAGAAATGATGATTTTCATAGTGGCTGCCACGTCCGATACTTACTTACACTAAGCTGCCAACTCAGTGAACACCGATGCCTTACTTACCTCGAATTCATCCTTTTGGGGTTAAAATTAAATGAATTCATGCTTGGTGTTCATTATTTTAGTGCACAGGATGTAAGAAAGGGTGATTTTCATAGTGATTTCCATGTCTGATACTTACACCATGCTGGCAAGTTGTGAACACCTATGCCTTACTCACCTCAAAATCATCATCTTTTGGTTAAAATTCAATTAATTCATGCTTTGTGTGCATTATTTATGTGAAAGGGGACTTAAATAATTGCTATGTATGTCCAGTACAGAGGAAGGTATGTGGTTTTCTGATTTAGGTTAGGTTAGGGTTATGAATGACCGGTGCAGGAGCTTCAGGGCCACTATCCGGATACGACCACTTTTCGGTCATGCCTTTGGCTCTATTATGTCGGATAGTGGGAAGATTACTGATATTTCAGTATGGGGAGAGATTTGTGGTTCTGTGAGGAATAGGGCCAGAGGAGGTATGGAGTGTAAGAAAAAATGAACTGAATTTAGGTTGGTCCAGAGGCCACGGATATTTGTAAAGAATAAGGCTGCACCTTTACTTTTCTGCCGACAAGCAAGACTGGAAATTGCAATGGTCGCTGCCGGTGTGGCGTTAGAATCTGTCCCCCTGTCCGCCCCCTACGGCGCATGCGTGGATTGCCAGATGCCGCCACAAGTATGCCATTTGTACTTGGCTCTCTGTAGGGGTAACATGATCGGAGCGTCTCGCCCTTTGTTTACAAACGGCAAATGGTCATTCCGGCTTCTCGTATCATTCGTTTCAGAGCTTTCTCAGGTAGTTTCCGCCTTTAAATTAAATTAGGTTAGGTGGGTAGCAGTAAAAACTTGAATTTCTAAGGTATGAATGAGTTAGGTTGGATAAGCATGGTTATAATTAATCATATAGGGACGAATTATCTAATCTCTTAGGCGTGAGAATTGCTTTAGCTTTGTCCTCATCTAATTGGTCTTATCCAATTGTATCTTTACAGGAATGAGTCAAGTTTGTACTGCCCTGTGTATTAAACCATTATTATCATACATATCCTTGAAATTATGAAATGTTTTGTCACACACTACTTCATTCGGTAGTGCATTCCACTGATCAATTGCCCTATTAGGGAAACTGAATTTCTATTCAAATTTACTACTGTCTCACGCCTGACATAAAAGCATTGAGGCGAATGATACGAGAAGCCGGAATGACCATTTGCCGTTTGTAAACAAAGCGCGAGAGGCTCCAATCATGTTGCCCCTACAGAGAGCCAAGTACAAATGGCATATTTGTGGCGGCATCTGGCAATCCCGCGCATGCGCCGTAGGGGCGGACCATAGGAGGACAGATTATAACGCTACACCGGCACAGTCGCATGATGGCGACCAGGAGGACCCTGTGCTGCCAGCCCTACCCCGCCTGTGGTGGCAATCTGAGGTACCACCTCTTTTGACACTATTATTGCAGTGGCCATTGTCAAGATAGTGTGAAAAGAAGGTGTGATATCTTATGCGCACATAATGTGGTGTAGACAGTTGAAGATAAAGGTATTAAGAGACTATGCTGGCCTACTCTCTGTGTAAATGAGGCACTGAAAATGTCCAGCAAAGGGGGATGGTCAGGATCGAGTCCTGAGGCTGGTGAAACGGGAGTTCCAGCTGTCCCTATCACCAGCTTGCCATCCACCTCAGGAGTACTGCCCTGGTCGACTGGTGCTACAGTCTACTCCAATCTACTCCATATATTCTTAATACTTTCCACAATCCTTGTCTATCCTCTCTGTCATATGCTTTCTCCAAATCCATGAAGGCTGCATACAACTTCTTTCCCCTTTCTAGAAACTTTTCCACTAAAGATCTAAGGATGAATATCTAATCTACACAACCTCTTCCCTTCCTAAAACCTCCCAGTTCTTCTCCAACTAATTCCTTTGTTATTTCCCTAACTCTGTCAATAAGTATTCTACCATATACTTTTCATATAACACTAAGAAGGCAAATGCCCATATGATTACCACACACTTCTTTTTCTTTTCCTTTGTACAGGGGAATAATTATACTGATTTCCAATCCTCCAGGACTCTACCTTCTTTCCAGGCCAATCTGCACACCTTCCACATCCATTCTATTACTATCTCTCCCCCGTATTTCAGCATTTCACCAAACACTCCATCAATTCCTGGGGCTTTCTCCATTTTTACTTTCTCCATTGCTTCCACAACTTCCATCCTACTGATTTCTTACTCTCTTTCCACATCCCTCCTTCTCCCAGCCATTCCCCATGTACTGTATTACAGGTATACCCTGGTTTAACGAAGCAATGGACTGGTCGACGGTCTTTTTTTTTTTAGTAAACAATTTATTTGGGTGATAAATGTGTTGAATTATCTTATGATATTGTTACTTTGACAAACCAAAGTAAAAATTTGGAGACATAAGCCTTCAAAGTTGCACAAAAAGAGGCTGATGGCAGCACAAGCCTCCAGTGGCTGTGATATCACAGGCCACAAAGCGAAGACAAAAACAAGACTGTGATCGCCAGCTAAGTTGTGTGATTGTGGTTCTGCTGATTAGCCAGTTTCTGCTTCCTCATGGCCAAATCAGTAAATAACTACCATTGGTATTTTGTTTCACTGTGCAATAACACAAGTAGAATCACACCAGAAAATAGATTCATCACTGTCCCATAAGATGAAAACTAGGAAGCTATGGTGGCAAGCAGTGCATCGAGTGTACCCCTCACAACTGGTGAGGCAACTCTGACTGTTATGCAGCAGTGCAAGGAAATACCAAACGAGGGAAAACATTATAATTTTTATCACCATATAGGTTCATGCACACTGCACACCTAATTATCTGAAATCTGGTTAAAAATTTGTGCTTAATATGACTAATGATAAAATATCAGATTTCACAGCTAAAATGTGCCAAAGTGCAGATATTTACCCTTCAGATTGCCAACATGCATTGACAGACTTCCATTTTGCATAAACACTGATTTAAATCACAGTTAAATGTATTTGCAGTATACATCTATATTTACACAAAACAGAAGTCTGCCAAGGCAAGTTGTCAAGCTAGAGGTGAAACACTTCCGCTAACTTTAGCAATTTTTTGCTCTGAATCCTGAAATTTTATCAATGGCCAATTAAACACAAATTTTTTACCGGATTTCAGATAATTACGTGTGTATGAATCTATATCATGATAAAAGTTATAACAGGCTAGCATATACAGCTTAACATAACCTAACAGTCACCTGTCTGGGAAAACCAACCCTAACTTTGGCTTAAACTATTGGTAGCAATGTGATTATCTCATTCTCCTGATCAGACTGGCTGTTACCAAAAAGATGTTTGAACATCACCAATACATAAGACCAAGAAATCAATACCCAAATACAGTCCTCCACAGGGGTCTACTTGTCGACAGTCAGGCATATTCAGGAGTAAAACACACTGAAATATTTCGGTCTTTGTGACATTATCCCTATGTATTACTGCCCAGTTTCTGGGCTATATGCCCAAAGAGTCAGGACCTACCAATACTTATACTGATTCTGTTCACAAATCACTGAATTATGACTTTATCAAATTAATCTTTGTACTACCAAGTTGTCCTACAGGTAGCCCCTGGTCGTCGCAAGGTTCGCCGTCACTTCTAGTCTCTCTAAAACCAACAAAACTCTTTACTAAAGTACCAAAATAGCATAATTCATCTTTAAGAAAGCTTTCATACTAAGCCTTTCATACCTAGGAAGATAATAACAGCTGAATATCACACAAATCTTACCGGTACTGAAGTATGATTCCCAGACATTGTTATGAGTGGCGGCCAGCTGTGGCCCTGGTAGGGTTTGTGACGTCACAGCGAAGGTGCACGTTTCACGTGAGGTACGATAATCTCCATTTTTGATTGGCTATTTTTTTAATAAATATTAAATCGGAGAAAAAATAATGATACAGTGAGACCTTACAATAACGGACTAATTGGGGCCCAAGCCATTCCGAAAAATGCAAAATTCCGATAAAAGTGACATCTGGACTTTCCCCTGCTAACACGGACTTTTTCCGATAAATCAGACACTAATCCAGATCGCGCAAACAATTTGACTACCATAGGGGTACTATACTGTTTTATAACTTCATTACATTAATCACATGGTATAATATACAGTGAAAACTCGATTATCCAGGCTCGGATTATCCAGCCTTCGGAATATCCGGGCCGTGACTGAATGGTTCAGTGGTACAGTAATACATAGAATTATTCGTATGATAGCTCCGGTTGCTAGCGAGCGAAGCACGGGTACACGAGCGTGAGACTGTCCCCCCCCCCACACACCTCCTGCTCACAACTTGATCACATGGATGGCAAGGTGGAGTTTCGTTAGGCGACTGATAACCTGACCTAGCCTAACCTTGCTTAACTACCTAATAATTTAACGTATCCTAACCTGGGCTCCAGTTGGAGAATTGGGAAACAAAATCCACTTCTAATTGAAATCCACTTCTTATTATGTTGAATAAGTTTCTTCCATTATGCCGGAAACAGTTGTAGGTATGGCCTGAAGAACAGAGAAGGTAATTATTACCAAATTCAAAGTAGAATAATACAGAGAACAAACTAGAGGAATATGAATTAAACTGGTAAAGTCTTTAGGCTGTATGCTTAGACGAAAATTTATGGGTTTCACAATTTTAGGGGATCAAATGGAACAGAAATGTTTGCTAATCAGAAAAAAATTACTGTACCATCTCACGTGTTCTCTTAAGTTAGCATTCAGTTTCACATTCTTCGTTAGATATTGCGCTTCCTATTTCAGACTGGCAGAGCATATAGTTATTTCTGTCTTTCAGTTAAGTGTACATTATGTTCATTCTTTTGTTCATTCTTAAGTGTGTGTGTGAAAGAGAGAGTATTGATGCAAACAATAATGTATTCCATTAACCCCTTCATAGTTGTCGGCCTTGAACGATGCTTTACTGTACTGGTGTCAGTGACGGTGAGTTAAAAGCTATAAAAAAAAACAGCGAGCAATTATGGGAAGGGATCGAAGGTCACTGATATGTTTACACGACCCTACTCTACTGTTGCAAGCAGCTAGGCGGTCACTTCCTCTCAGATGTCTTTGCCGATATGTTTAAATGCTAATGTAACATGCCCCTTAATTTTGATTAAGTTTCTTCCATTATGCCGAAAACAAGAGTAGGTAAGGCTTAAGGAACATTATGATAATAAGAGAGGAAATCTTGCTGTGAGAGAAAGGTAATTTACCACCCTCAAAATAGGCAGAAAAATACAGAAAACAAACTAAAGGAATATAATTTGACTTGGCAAGGTCATTAGGCTGTATGCTTACACGAAAATTTATAGGTTTCACAATTTTAGGGGACGAAATGGAGCAAAAATGTTTACTAGTCAGAACTAAAAAAAAAAATACTTTCGTCTCACGTCTTATCATAAGTTAGCATCCCACATTTTTTGTTCAATGTCTCGGTTCCCAACACATTTCGGACCGACAGAGCATACAGCTATTTCTGCTCTTTGCAACTGAGTGTACATTTACTGCTCATTCTTCGTTCGTTGTTATGTGTATGTTTGAGACAGTATTGATACAAATAATTATGTATTTCCATTAACCCCTTCATAGCTGCCATCCTTGAACAATGCATTACTGTACCGGTGTCAGTGACGTTGTGTCAGGGAGCTAAAAAATCTGCGAACAATTATGGGAAGGGAACAAAGGTCACTGGTATGGTTATACAAACCTACTGTACCATCCCAATAGCCAGGCGGTCACCTCATCCCAGATGTTTTCGTCAATATGCTTTAATACTAATGTAACATGCGCCCTAATTTTACTCTTACATGATTCACAGCAAATCAGAAGATGGGTTTAGGGACAAAAAAAAATTAAAAGTGCACCAGATGAGTCTTAACACATCTGTAAGAAAAAGAAACTGATTTAAGAACTTAGAAAAAATGGTTCCAAGGCCTGCCACGGGAGCACGCAAATTTCTGAACCCCCTGGGGGTAGGGGGTTTTTCAAGAATTCTCCCCCAGTATCCCTGCTTGTCGTAAGAGGTGACTAAAAGGGTTGGTGGTGGGTTAGTGCCCCACCCCGTAAAAACAACTAACTTGTAGGAGGAGGCTGTAGCATGGGCCGGACAGGGTAGTACTCCCGAAGGGAATGGAATGCTGGTGATAGGGAGAGCTGGAGCTCCTTTCACTAGCTACCTAATCATCCTCCTTTGCTGACCTTTTCAGTGTGACAGTAACATGGAGAGTAGACCAGCATACTCTCCCAAACATTTCCTCTAACTATCATATGCACTACACCACATGCACTTTACACATCACACAACGTATCCCACTACGTTACAGGGGTTGACGCCAGCAAGGGCATGCGGCCAGAAAACTTTGCCCCCGCTACCTAGTGGCGGACTTTCGGGGGGAGGCTTGACAGGGGTTCCACCAGCATAGATCACGGGTCCAGGGCGAGATGGGGCTCGAACCTGTGCTAGAGGGTACAGGGCATTGCGGTTCCCAGGCAGCAGCTTCCGCTCAATAGAGAGGGGCCCAAACCTGGGAGTAGCGCCCCAGGAGGCTGCCCTATCAGTGGGTGTATAATGGCGGGCAGTTGCAGTGCCAAGGCGCGCTTGGAGGGTGTCCCTGCAGGTGTCTTGGCAGGGTGCCCCGAGGCCACTACCACAGCCACTAGTAAGCTGGTGGGCTAGGGGTCCCAGATCCATTGCCTGGACCTAGGACTGTGCAATGGCCTGGGCCTTTGGAATGTTTACCCCATCTTACCGACTATGACCAAGTACAAATATATGCATCAAAGCAAGCCTGAGGACAACAAATCACCCAGGGGGTTTAGGGTGGGCTCGTGGAATGTGGGAAGTTTGAGGGGAAGAGCGGGGGAAGTTGTTGAGGCATTTAGTAGGAGGTGGGTGGATGTGGCTTGTTTGCAGGAAGTCCGGTACAGGGGTGGATCAGCCAGAAAAATTGCTGGGAAGGATTGCTACTATAAGCTGTTTTGGCAGGGGGGAACTGACGGATATGGGGGTGTGGGTGTGTTGGTTGCGGAGAAATGGGTGGAGTATGTTATGAATGTCATGAGAGTAAGTGATAGGATAATAGTAGTGAAAAATTTTGATCGGACGGGTGATGATTTCAGTTATATCAGCATATGCTCCACAGGTAGGATTGGATGACGCAGAGAAGGATAGATTTTGGGATGATTTAATATGTGTAGTAAGTGGTATGGGTGATAATGAGGTAGTGGTTCTGGGAGGGGATTTAAATGGTCATGTTGGTGAAGCAGCTCAAGGTTATGAAGGAGTCCATGGAGGATGTGCATATGGTGTGAGGAATGCGGAAGGGGAAAGAATACTCGAGTTTGGGGAGGCTATGGACATGATTGTGTGCAACACACATTTTAGAAAAAGAGTGAGTAGATTGATTACGTATGAGTCCGGGAGAAATAGTAGTCAGATAGATTATTATCTGGTCAGGAGGGTTGATAGGAGATTAGTGAGAGATGTTAAAGTTATAGGAAGCGAGGAGTGTGTGCAGAAGCACAAACTGTTGATTTGTGACATGGTGCTTAAGGAACGAATGATGAGAAGGAGGACATATGTACCTAGGAGGAAAATATGGAAGCTGGGAAACCAATCAGTAAGGGATGCCTTTTATAGTGAGATGAGGAGAGTGGTGGCTGAACAGGAAGCCGAAGATAGATAGAGACGTTAATGAACAGTATAGAGCCCTTAAGAACAACCTCTTGAGAGTTACCGATGCAATAGGCAGTTGGACAAGTGGCCCACCAAGACATAAAGTAACTTGGTGGTGGGATGAGGGTGTAGAAGCTGCAGTTAAGGAGAAAAGAAGGCTTTTTCAGGAATGGAAGAAGGGTGGTAACAGGGAGGAGTACTTGGCTGCCAAGCGCAGGGCTAGAAGAGAGGTATACAGGGCGAAGTCTGAATCACAGAGACTTTTACTTGATAATCTAAATCATGAAGGAAGGAAAAATATGGTTTTTAGGGTGGCAAATCAGGTGAAGAGAGATAATCGGGACATTGTAGGCGAGCAGTGTGTGAAGAATGATGAAGGAAGGGTAGTGGTAAACAGTGAGNAAGATAGAGACGTTAATGAACAGTATGGAGCCCTTAAGAACAACCTCTTGAGAGTTACCGATGCAGTATGCGGTTGGACAAGAGGCCCACCAAGACATAAAGTAACTTGGTGGTGGGATGAGGGTGTAGAAGCCGCAGTTAAGGAGAAGAGAAGGCTTTTCCGGGAATGGAAGAAGGGTGGTAACAGGGAGGAGTACTTGGCTGCCAAGCGCAGGGCTAGAAGAGAGGTATACAGGGCGAAGTCTGAGTCACAGAGACTTTTACTTGATAATCTAAATCATGAAGGAAGGAAAAATATGGTTTTTAGGGTGGCAAATCAGATGAAGAGAGATAATCGGGACATTGTAGGCGAGCAGTGTGTGAAGAATGATGAAGGAAGGGTAGTGGTAAACAGTGAGGATATTAAAGATGCATAGAGAGAGCATTATAGACGGTTGTTGAATGAGGAGTTTGATTGGGATAGGGAAGGTTTGGAGCCAGCAGATCCAGTGTTTGGGCCATGGCCTTTGATTGACGCTGCTACTGTGAGTGAGGCAATAGGCAGGATGCGGGTGGGGAAGGCGGCAGGTGTGTCTGGGTTGACTGCCGAAATGTTGAAGGCCTCAGGAGATATTGGGGTGAGGTTAGTCACTGACCTGATAAATATGATTATATATGAGTGTGTGGTCCCAGATGATTGGCTGAAGAGTGTAATTGTAAATGTGTACAAAGGGAAGGGTGATGCCCTAGAAAGAGGAAATTACAGAGGTATAAAGCTCTTAGATCAAATAATGAAAGTAATGGAGAGAGTTCTATAGGGTATGATTAGAGAAAGAGTGAATATCGACGAGATGTAGTTTGGGTTTATGCCAGGCAGGGGGACCACTGATGCCATATTCATTGTTCGACAGCTTCAGGAAAAATATATTGGCAAGAAAAGGGAATTGTGTTTTGTTTTTGTTGATTTCGAAAAGGCCTTTGACAGAGTCCCTAGAGAGGTGGTGATGTGGGCAATGAGAAAGCTGGGGTTGGAAGAGTGGCTGGTTAGGGTGGTTATGGCCATGTACGTGGGTGCTCACACCCAGGTAAGAGTGAATGGAGCTCTGAGTGATGAGTTTTCCGTGAATGTTGGTGTGCATCAGGGGTCAGTTTTGAGTCCCTTGTTGTTTATCATGGTGCTTGAAGCCCTCTCACGTGACTTCAGAGATGGACTCCCATGGGAGATTGTATGCTGATGATTTGGTGTTGATTGCTGAGAATGAAGGGGAGGCTGAGGAAAGATTTAAGAAGTGGAGAGATGGTATGGGGTACAAGGGCTTAAGGGTAAATGCAGATAAAACAAAAGTGATGATATCTAGGGTTGGTGGCAGTACAATCAGAGGAGAGGGAGAGTGGCCATGTGCAGTTTGCCACAAGGGTGTGGGAAGTAATTCCATCTTGTGTAGTGTTTGTGATAAGTGGGTGCACAAGAGATG
>JAGKTI010023270.1:0-14884 GCA_018397915.1 Birgus latro
TATATATATGCTGTATATAATGCTCTTTGAAGTTTTGAAGTATTGCTCGGTAATTGTCTGAACGGGGGAGTGTTTGTGATGGCATTATAAATATACTCATTCACCAGCAGTTTGGATTACACAGATTTTATTTCTTGTAGTCATTTTTTTTCCGGCTTTACTAATCTTTGATGCATCTCTTTCCTCCTGTTTTGTTTTATATTCGCATGTGCCGTACCTTGCACTGTAGCCAAATAGGTGATGTATGTCCACAACTATCATGTCGACAGACGGTGACACAGTTCCACCCACGGCCCATATCAGATGCAGCACCGTGTATACGGCGTACAGACACTGATACCGGGAGGAACGTTCTTATCAAGTCGGACTTAGTGAGATATTTTATGGTCGGACAGTTCTCAGATACTCCTGTACAATTATGGAAGAAATTAGCAACTTCAGGTTGTCGGTAAGGAAGGAAGGGAGAGAGATCCCTCATATCTACATATCTAGGCTATTGTCTGACACCGTATCCTGTGAAGGGTGACACAGACCCTTTTTCTTATATCATAACCTTCCCACAACGTATCACCCATCATTACATGTTCCTGCATCATACCTTTCCATTCTCTTTTAGATCTCTCCTTTCTTCTCCTGCCCTTTCACTCTCATATACTTTCCTGGCCAATCTGTCATAATCCATGCCCTCCACACGGCTACTGAATCCTGGGTGTTTTTTTTTTATTGTCCGAGCAAGCGAGCGAGCGAAGAAATTACGTAGGCAGTGGACGCCTGCACCACGCACAGCACTAAAAGTCTCGGAGGCTGTTACAGCGGGCTTACACACATCTCCTGAAAGCTCATTAGATAAATAATATGTTATTAAAGTGACTTTTCTGAAGATTTCTCAATTTTATTGTTGAAAAATGCGCCAAATTAAGAACAAATAAAAACTATAGAGGACGTATACATAGCATTGAGCCAGCCAGGAAGAATCAAAATGATTTTCCAATTCATATTTGTTGTAGGTGACTAGTGTCGGGAAAGCATATCCCATCATCAGACCTAAAAACATTTAAAAACACACGCTGCAGTTTACATCAAATGCTAAATCATTTAAATAGGAATATCAAAAATGTTACCAAAAGGAATCTGTAACAATGACTGAATTCTGTGAATACAACAGCAATGACCTATTATTTAAATAAGGCCTAATGGCTATCACCAACAATAAGGAGCATTAGGCCAAATAAGGATATTTAATTCACACCATATTCATGTCCAAAAACACGGGTAAGACAACCCACGAATCCACAAAAGTGGCAGGAAAACAGGCAGAAGAGGCATTAGACGGAACTGATAGAAAATGCAGAGTCCGATTCAGAAAGACGGAAAACCTGACAGAAGCATTGCTTCATGTAATGGCTTTAGCCATATCACCTGCATAACAGAAACTCAACTTGAAATATAGGGAAGAATGCAAAGAAGGCTGTGCAATAAACTACACACACACACACACACATTTCGTTCTGATAAGGGAGCAGCGCAGTATGCACAATTGCACACTGCATACTCAGCCGCCTTAGCGGTGAGGCCTCCTGCGGGTAATTATAGACTCAAAGCCAATCCCTCTAGAACATTCCATAATTTTCCCGAACCGTCTAAAAGCTTCTAGAACATTCCAGAAATTTCTAGTGCCATTCTGGCTTTTAAGACTCATCTAATAATTTTACAATCTACATTTCTCTCAAATCGTCTACACATCTTTAAAAGTTCACGTTAAGAGCGACCTCTAAACGTTGTCAGATTGGTCTCATTTTTTTACGTGCTACTAAGGCAGTGAAGTGGATTAAGGGCATCTTGTGACTGAGTCAATATACGCTATGTGAAATTTTAGTATTTGACCATGGACCACCCTAGTGTGTAAGTTACTGTAATATTTGTTACAAATAAACGGATGAATTAGAGTTTTCTCTTCATTTTCATATATTCCTGTAATACCAGTAAGGTACTTACGTTACTCTTGCCACGAAGTGTCACTGAGACACGAGAAAAAGTTTTGGAGTGCATGCTTGACCCATTTAGTGTGATGCGCCTTGGTCCCTGAGACTCTTGCACTTGTAAAGGCATTGGCTTCTGGTGTATTTTAGTGCTGACATTGAACTGTTCACTTGGCAGGAATATCATTGGAAACTCCAGTACGTTATACAAAACAGTTTAGCTTGGTTTGTGATCATATTGCTTCAGCTGCTGAAGTATCACTCTGTTATCTCTCCTTGAAGGTACGAGAGGATATTGTTAATATCAAGGGTGATCGTAAGCTCAAACATAATTCAGTGAAGTAACTATAAATATTAGAGCTGAAATAAGAGTACCAAGCTGTTTCCAAGTGAGCTCTTGATGTCCTGTTGTCATTTGTAACAGCATATTGTGCTCATTAAGCTTTCATCATTAACATTTACAGTGTAAAGAACAAAAAGAGATGAAATCTGATATCACTGGATGAGGAACTTCGTGTGGGTTTGGATGAGGAATTTCGTGTGGGGTTTCCTGTAACAGAACCAGACATTATGACCCTATGTTCCTCAAAACAGGCACCTATTCCTCACCTATTATCAGTGAAAGCTACACATACACTTACGGTATTATATGGGAAAAATGTGTTTATTTATATATATATATATATATATTAATTTTATTACATAAAATTTCAATGAAAATTTTTATTTGACTTGTCTCTCGAAAAACAAATGTTATTACTTGTTTTCGGTTCATAACCTTTCTGGGTAAAACTGGCTAAGTTATCTTTTGGGTAGATGATTATTTTGAGAAATTATCCGATTTGTAGTAACCAAATACTTATCACTATATGCACTTAGAATAATCTTTATTTCATAATTTTATAAATTCCTTGAACAATAAGCAATTCAGTACGTTACTTTACATATACGCTAATGTACTCCTAGCAACTGTGGTTTCCCATTCATATTTTTTAGCAAAAGAAAAAAAAATCATTATGCAATGCTGACACATACAGTGACTAACATTTATTAAATACGAAAGAACTGAACAAATTTATTTCTGTGCCGTTGAGTAAAAAAAGATGGAGGAGCAGTGTCTTAGAAAAACACCCACCACTAAGGCTACATAAAAATATGGAAGTGCCTGCGGATGCCAGCGATGACAAATAATCATCCTTTCAATCTTGCCGAGTCCAATGGAGAAATTAGAGTGTGAATCCAAAATTATTTTTACACTATTACTACAAAAGCTAGGATCAAAAGAAAAGAAAAATATTCGGTTCAATCTTAAAACCCTGATGCCAGCCAGCCACCTAGGATGGGGAAGGGGTGGGTGGATTTAATGGAAAGAGAAAAAGATTGGCTGGAACAGAGAGGATGTAGGATAGTGGGAGTGGTGACGGGGAAAAACCGAAAGAGACAGAAGAGCTTGTAGAAAGGACGAGCTAAGGATGAGGGGAAAATTGTGAAGATAATCAAAAAAAGCGAGAGAGGGGAAAATAAAATTGCCTACATATGCTTTGGAGTGATAAGAGCAGGATAGAATTATCAAGGACGAAGGAGTGAGATATCAAACTGATAAGCAAATTTACGTTTTTTAATATTATTAGCTTTTACAGTCCTCGCCGTTCATTCAGTTTAAGACATTCGTATAACATTTACAATCAAGTAGGTGAATTGTTCTCCCCGCGCATTTTCCTTTTTTCTTCACTCATAAGTTGCGTAACATTTCTAAACCTCTTTTTTACCACTGCATCTGAGTTTTAGATAGTTTCCTTCTTTCTGTCTCTCTGTGTATGTGTGTGTGTGTGTGTGTGTGTGTGTGTTGGAATTTAGAACCTCGCAAAACCTTCTTCTGCACCATTTTTCCCCTATGACGATTTTTCATATAATCAAGACTTTATGGGTCAGCTGGACCCATGTTGTACGATCAACACATGTAATCTGCATAGGGTCAACCACTACCCTAGCCCAACAACCACCCCACACATGTCAGACACTCATTCTATATTATAGTGGCGACGTTTACAAGACGTAATGCCCTGGTGTGTTGACAACCTCCATATCCAAACAACAGACTAACTAATTTATGCCATTGCTTTAATGAACCCATAAGTCAAAAGTATTTTT
This sequence comes from Birgus latro, assembly GCA_018397915.1. Taxonomy (NCBI): domain Eukaryota; kingdom Metazoa; phylum Arthropoda; class Malacostraca; order Decapoda; family Coenobitidae; genus Birgus; species Birgus latro. Next base: position 4,131 of record JAGKTI010023270.1, read on the forward strand.
ATTATACACCTGTTTGTTTGGATCAGACTTTGTTCATTTTTACTTCATATATTTTCCTACATTATATATATTTGTATATTTCTTTTTAAGTGTCTCACATTTTCGTATAACTTTCCCAACTTTCTGATCTTCCTACCATTTCATCCATTTGTCTTTCTCTTCCACTGCACTTATCCTACGATAATAAAGAACTAAGTATTTTTGTATCATTGTCGGACAAGGAAGTGGAGTAGTTGGAGGATGTTATCGTATGTATAATTGTTTGGAAAGACCAGGGGACAAGATTTTTGGTAGCTTATTTTGATGGAATTCTAGAAACATTTCATTACTTTGTTTTACCCAAGTAGGGAATATGGATGGCGCTTGCAGTACGTAAAGAGTCCCGCAAGAAGGGTTCCCTGATTTTGACGAAATTCTGAAGGATCTAGCAAGCTGCCACCCTCCAGCCTTGGCAGAGAGCTATAGAAAGACCTAGTTTTTAGTATACTGTCGCCTGGGAATTTAAGAGTTTTTGGACTTTGACAGTATTTTTTATATTAACACTCATACATCTGGCCAGTCCCTTCCGGTTGGAAGTTCTCGTTTCTGCTCATGAGCAGTGCGAGGATTTTGATGTGTAGTGTCGTTATGACAACGCCACTGCCCAAGCACACATGCCAACTCCACTCCACTGGTGAAGGTGTTGCCAGCGTTCTGAACGCTACGCTATTAGGGCGATATGAAATAATCTGGACCCGCCATCCTCACTGCTCTTGAGGTCGACCTGGCACTCAGTGACGACGACGTCCCGTCTGAGGAAGCTTCGCCCCCACTTGACATTCGTAGTCGCCAGGGCTCCACATCTGCTGCAGTCGCGGTGACTTCCAGGCTGTCTCAACATGCAGCCCTCCATCATGCCACCCAGGGCCCCGAGAAACACGCTTCGGATGTCAACAGTGAACCATCGTCTCTTGCTAAAAACATCCAAGTACAATGAGATTTCTTATCAGTGTAAGATTCCTGATTACTCCATCCCTCGCCTCATTCTTCAGAAGACACCTTCCCAGTCTCCACCATTTCCTCTAGCATTTGCTTCCCATGCTGAGTAAGACAAACTCCTCTTCAAAGATTACCTGACTGCCGACTTGAAGCTTCATTGCGTATCTGAGGTCACCAAGGCATTCTGTCTTGACTGGGAGCTTGCTGAGGCCAAGATGTCTGCTGTCACCTCCTGCTTCGTCCACATCTCAAGACGATGTACGGACATCATAGAGAAGGCCACGAGTGTTGAGTTCCTGGATTTTCAGGACGCAGTTGACAGGCCCTGTAAGCTCCCTACCTACCTCATTACCCTCTACCCTGTCGGTGTTGCTACTTCGTTTGCCAAAGAACACCCTGGCATCCACACTGCTCCTCATTTCCATCTAAATGGGACACCCATCAACAGACTTGTCATCTGGAGTCTCCCAGATCCTCCTCCACCAACTGTCAATTTCTCTTTCCTCCCTTGTCTCCCATTCTGTGAGCTATGCACAGTGAACGACAAACAGCACGGTGCTTCAAATGCTGGGGAATCGGACGTACATCACGCTGCTGCCTGCCTCGGAGTGTGCTGCCAACCATGCCTCCCAGGCTTGCCCATATCGCACCTCTTCACCACCCACCACTGATGCTACCACTTCTTTGGAATCACTACCCTTGCCTGTACTGGGCACTTGCAGTGGAATTGTCCTCGTTGTTATAACGCAGGAGTCATGTGTGGCATGGTTGTACCAAGCACTCAGGCCCTGCTGCGACTTCTAGAGCTGTGTTACCACATGCACCACCACAACGATCTCCACAACAGGACGATGCCACCTCACCTACCTCTTCTTCCGTTCCCGATTCTGCACAAGTACTTGCCTTTCACGAAGCCATTGCCTCTCTAATGTCTCGGTGCACAGTGCTTACTGCACGCTTTGATGCCACTGAGGCATGCATGGTTGGCTTGGTCAGTCAGCACACAAGCACCAAAGCACACTTGCTTTTTTGTTGAGTCTCATCAGGTTATCTCATCACTACCGTCACCACCCTCACAGAGGAGCTGGATGCTATCACCTCTCGCCTTGAGAGGATTAGCGATCTCTCGTCAAAGGACTCCTCACATACTACACCACAAAGCAGTGCTCATGCTACCTCTTCATCCCAGCCTGACTCCCGGAAACCTAAACGTGAAGTTCGCTAACCGAATGCTGCTTCATGTTAGCTCTTGGAATGCCTGTGGAGCCAGAAGTAAATCGAAGCTTGCTGCACTCAAGAGCCATGTACGTTGCCATCGCTCACATGACATATTCATTCAAGAAGCTTTTGTTGGTCGTCCTCTACATGTGGAAGAGGCTCCCTCATTTACTGGCCACAGTTTATATGTTCCACTAACAAGGAACGGTCTCATTAGTTAAATTCATTTCTCCATACCACATCAACCTCTCTGCTGCTCTGTAGATGACGAAATGACCTTTCAGCTTTTTGAGGGCATAGTGGGCAATGGTCGGATCGGCTTAGGTAATGTCTATTCTGACCCTGCAAGGATTAATCTCCCTGCCCTCCCAATTCATACAGTTCGTGGCATACTCTACATGTTTGACTTTAATGCCCGATGCCCTGCTCTGAGTGACCTCTCTCCTACTCCATATTCCAATGGCCTTCCTCTCTTCGTTTCGTTTCGTTTTTGAAGGCTCCAACATGCTTGCATGCGTCCTCTCTTCCTCTCACTGAATACATCTCTAGCTATTAACTCACTGGCTGGAACGCTGATGATACGACACACACTCATGGAGGCATTCTTGATCACACCATAACATCCAGGCTAGTGCACATCCCATGTCAGGTGCTCTTCCATCCCTACCCTCTTCCCAGACCACGTTGCCCTTAGCCTGCGCTGTTCTCTCCCTGCTGGACCTTCCCCTCCTCACATTTGCAGCCACATTACCATTCCACTCAAGTACTGGCCTGCGTACAGTTCATACTATTTCCAGCCTCCTCCCCACATTCGATTTACAATCACCTGACAACTTACATTCCCCCCTGGTAAACTCCACACATGACTTCTACAGTTGCTACATTACAAGACACACATTAAAAGTCACCCTGAAGCTCATTCTTGGACACTTGATCAGCGCATCCTCCAAGCAGAAAGGGAGGTGGTGGAAGATGGTTTCTCTTTCCAGAGGCAACCAACTCCTGACCTTCTGCACCAATACCAAGCGTCAAGAGACGATCCAATTGCCCTCCAGCAATGAGTCTGTACTGACTCCTGGTGAAAGTTCACAGATAGCACCAGCCTTCAGACGAGTGTTGGATCCATGCAGCATTTGATAAATTATGTTGTCAGGAAAAAGCCTTTCATTGCTCTCCACCACAGTCCAGCGGAGTACGCCCAGGATCTTATTAGTGCGTGATCTGAACAATCACAAACACACAACCTTCCCATACATATTCAAGATGCACCCTCCTCCCAGCAAAATGTCTGCACTCTCCATCTGATGGCAGCATTACTGAAGGCAGATGAAGATGATAACGTGCTGATAACTGAGGAAGAACTGTGATGTGCTCTCATTAGAGTAAGGCAACAGTCCCCGGAGATGATGGTATCACTTACCCTGTCCTTTGCATTTTCTGAGAGTCCATTGCAACCCACTGCACACCTCTACAATCTTTTCTTCTGTAAGGAATATGTGCCGAATGCCTTGGCATCCAGAACGATTGTGCCCATTTCAAACCTAGTAATGACAAATTCAGACCTATTTCCCTTACTTCCTGCTTCAGCAAGGTGCTTGAACACATCTTCCTTACCCATTTCATGTTTCGGTTGGAGGACAAACTCTCACCCAGACTGTATGGGTTTCTGCCACAAAGAAGTACACAACCACTGTATTATGGAGCTCTATTCCCTCCTCTGCCCCACAAGTGTTGTTGCATTCACTTATCATTAAAAAAAAAAAAAAGAAACTGATGTTGCAGATTTATCATCCTCGATCCGCTGGTGGAATTTTGTGTCCAAGAAAACCTCTTGAGATGGATATGGGGTTACCTCCGTAACAAAATTTTATATGTCCTTTATAAGGGCACGTGTAGCTCCTCCAAGGCCTTTGAACTCGAGACTCTGCAAGGTGGTGTTCTAAGCCTTTTTCTTTTTAATGTCCTTATGAACTGGTTACTCTCTCATCTTTCCAGTATGCCTAGAACCACTGTTAGCTGTTATCCTGAAGATATCTGCATTCACTCCAGCTCTCCAGAAGACCTCCAATGCTTCCTTCAGTCATTGTATCAGTCATCTTCCAATTGTGGCCTCATCCCCTCCCCTGGGGGGAAAAAAAATAGAGCCTTCTTTCTCCGCAGCCCAGAAAATCATCCAGAATTCACTTTAGGAAGTAGTATTATTCCCTAGTGCAGGCAGTTCCTTTGCCTGGGTACACCTGTATGGATTACCCCAACCATACTTGTAAGACAACATGTTCATCCCACCTTCTGAGACCTCCTACACTGGATGCAACAGTGCTTAATTCCCCTCAAGAGGCTCACCAACAGTGTTGCTGAAATCTCTATCCCTGTGGCCAGAACTATCTACACTGTATTCTTACAGTCGGTTGTCGATTGCCTCTCCTCTTCTCTCAGTCAGCTCCCGAAGACATCCTTACAACCCATTGAAATGTTTCAGAACATAGTAATGTGATACATCCTGAGCTCTCCTATTTCCACTAGAATAGTGAACATGCAAACTGAAGTCAATCTTCTCCCTCCCCCCCATTTGTTGAGAGAATGTGCACCGTGTCTCTTACTTCTGCATCAAATGCCTTCATTCTCCTCACGTTGCTCCTCATTATTCTCATGTCATCAGAACTTCACTTGACCCTGTTGCACCTCGACCTCCACTTCGGCTCAGCTTCCGCATCCTCGTTAATACGTCCTGTTCCATCCTACAAAGACTTGATGATAATATTCCCATGGCAGTAGTGGATCATTGTCCATTTCTCTGGAGAATTCCTCATCTTGAAGTCTGCTTTACTCCTATCTCCAAGGCAGACCTACCACTACTCCAGAAATAACTACCTTCAGAGACCATCGCAAGAGTGTCTTCCTCAGGTCCTGCCATGCACCATCTCTACATTGACGATTCCCTGCAACCAGATGGGAATGCTGGATGTGCCATGTACTCCCCCGATTTGGACCCACCAGACACAGGCTGGGTTGGCCACAGACTTACTGAACTCATCTAGCTCTATCTACTGTGAGCTACAGGGACTATTGCATGCAGTTAGTCTCCTCTCTCTGTGATGACTGAATGTTGTAGATATCTGTGATTCTCAGTCTGTTCTTTAAGCCATCTCATCTCCAAAACCCACATGCCACAGCTTAGTTCAACAAATCATTCATCAGTTAGTTTCATCTCATGAAAATGTTCTTACCAAACTATTCTTGTGGATTCCTTCTTATGCCTGAACATCAGCCAGTGATACTATTGACGTCCTTGTGAAAAATGGCTGTGGACTACCTCTACCTGATGATGCAACATCCCTCCTCCTATGCTACAAAAAGAAGATACATTCAGCTGTTCTTCTCCTTACACTCCATTGCAGGAACGCTGAGCGGACTCAGAGTGTGTTCATCCAACATTCTGACGACATACGTGTATCTCCTCCAAAGTATCGTCGTCATGAACTTAAGGTTTCCGGGCAAAATGTTGTGTCTGCTCGACTTCGGCTAGGATATCGCCCTGTCTGGCAAGTCTCTGAGGCGAGGGAAGTGCCTCACTCCTCCTCCTGCAAACTTTGTGACCGTCCTAACGCCAACAACCTTCAGCATTATTTCCTTGAGTGTCCCTCAGTCAGGGACCTACTACCTCAGACAGTCCCTGACTGATGTTTGTCATTATCTGCTCACAGTCATTTAGATATCATTGACGCACAATATCCAAACTTTAATGGTTGCTAACTCCTGTATTATAAATTCCAATATATATATATATATATATGTGTAACAAAACAGTGTGCCCTGCGAGACACGAGTTCCTCTGTACGTAATGCTTTTGTGGAAGCAAACTCCTGTATTGTAAACTCCAATATATCTATACAAAACAACAACTTCCCCTGCGAGACACGGGTTCCTTTGTTCATAATACTATGGAGGATGTTAACTCCTCTATTGTAAACTCCACTATATCTATGTAACAAAACAGCATGCCCTGCTAGACTCGGGTTCCTGTTTACATAATGCTGGGCTTCAAGGTCCTGTTACTAGGTATGTCGCCCCTTAGGCGTAATAAATTGATTAAAACAAAACAAAAAAACATGTACAAAAAGTCTAACCTAAGAGAAAGAGAGAGAGAGAGAGAGAGATTGAATGAACAGGCAAGTGACAGGCAACTACGGCCTTTTGGGACTAAGGTGGAAAACATGTAAGACGACCAGGTCTGGTTGGTGTTAAAAAAGGAAAGAGATCAGACAGGGGGAAGTATACGAGTACGCGATAAGAAAGACGTAAGATGGGTAACTCAAGGAGGTTGGACAGTGAGGGTGGCTGGCCTAAACCATGAAGGAAAGGGAAAGCAAGACGGTGTTCAAAAGAGTAATGAGGACAGTCTGCTAGAAGATGCACTAAAGTAAGTCGAACCTGACAAAATGAGGAAATTGGAGGTTCCTCACCGGACATCAAATGACCATGTGTAACAAAGGTATATCCCAAACACAGGCGTGCTAATGAAGTCACCCACCGTTTGTTAGGATGGGAAGAAAAGGACCATGGACAAACGGTATGCTTAACAGAAAGCAGCTTTTTATCAGAGGTATTAGACCATTCCATTTGCCAACGATACCTAAGCACACCAGAGATCAACAGAAAAAAAGTCTCTGGGAGACAGCTGGGGAATATCGTATGGGACGCCACTGACCAGGCCAAAAAATGTACCTGCTCGTTTCCGGCAATGCCAACACGACTCGGGACCCAACAAAAGGTAGTTTGAATTTGGTGGCAATCCTGTACAACCACTCTTGGATTTCAAGAACCAATGGGTTGGCTGAGGGAATGGCCCTTAGGGAAGAAAGGGCACAAAGGGAATCTGTGAAAAGAACAACAGATGAGATCGGAGAAGAAAAAATATATTGAACGGCAACCAAAAGAGCAGACAAATCTGCAGTGAAGACGCTGGTGGCCTGAAGGAGACATGACTGCCATGGGCTGTTAGGAAATAAAACAGCAAAACTAGTCTCAGCAGAGGCTTTGGAACAGTATAGATGGAAGCACCCAAGAAATGACAAGACACATGACTAGAGCAGAGGGATCAAGAATGTATGGGGAGGTGGAAGACTTAGTGGCAGGGAGGACAGATGAACAGATAATAGGGGGTGGAATGACCCATGCAGGGAACATACAAGGACGGGTTGGAAGTACCTGAGGAGAAGGAAGAGACAATGCATAGAACAAACTAACCACCCTCTTAGAAAAACAGTACTGTTGATACGCAGGGGTTAAGAATGGAAATGATGGAAGGGATGTAGGAATGAAACCAAACGAGGAATGTTGATGAAGCCTATAATAATAACCACGAAGGCTCAATTCATCACGACGATGTGACAAACAAGACAATCCTGATTCAGTATACAGGCACTGCACTGGAGTGGAACGGAATACCCCTAAAGCAAGACCAAGCCCCTCGTGATGAACAATATCCAACCTGAGAAGAATGGCATGGGATGCAGAGGCATAAACTGTACAACTATAATCAAGAGCAGAGAACCAGTGTAACATATAAAGGTAGAAGAGAATGATCAGAGCCCCAGGTGAAATGACTCAAGGTTGTAGAAGTTGAACCTTCTGAATAGCAGACATCTTTGGGATAGCACTATGTGAAGACTAAGGCAACCGAGGATCAAAAGAGAGACCCAAGGATATAGTAGCTGCATGGTAGGTAACAAGGGTGTCATAAGGATAAAGAGGCGGCCGTGGAGCAATATGCCATCTAGAAAACATCATGACACGAGATTTAGAGGAGGAAAAATAAAACCCATAAAGTTGCCCAAGGGTACACAGCAATTACCGCCGACTGTATATGACAAAGGAGATGAGAAGTATCGGTATCAGCTAGATAAACTGCAAAGTCATCAACATATAAAGAGACATGAATCCCCCAAGGGAGAGAGCAAACAATACCATTGACAGCAACAAGGAAAAGAGTTGTACTTAGAACACACCCCTGTGTAACCCCCTCCTCCTGTGGAAAAGAGGTCGTTAACTACTGCAATCGCGCCTGAAAAGTTCGATCTCTCAAAAAATTGCCCAGAAAGACACCCAGATTACCCTCTATCCCAACTAGAGTATGAAGAATGTTGTACTTCCACATAGTGTTATAGATAGGCTTTCTCAAGTTCAAAAAACACTACGGAAACTTAGTGCTTGTGGCGAAAAGCCTGACGAATATAAGACTAACTTCATGAAGGGATCTAGAGCACTGCATCCCTATCGAAAACCATATTGGAAAGCAAAAAGAAGGTTCGTAGATTTTAAATAACTACCTGTACATCAAATGAGTATTGACCACCCGTTCCATGAGTTTACAAAAGCAACTGACAAGGGGAAATGGACTATAATCATTGGGAGAATGTCCAAGCGTACCAGGCTTTAAAAAGGGAAGCAAATATACCTTCCTTCAGACTGCAGGGAACACACCATCTGTCCCGATCTGGTTACAAAGAGATAAGAGAAATAGCAATGCCAGTCGAGAAAGGTCCTTTATCATATAATAATGAACATCATCAGGGCCCTCACAAGTGTTATATGCCGCAAGATTGGATCCAGGACAGAAGCTATGATATAAAAAAAACTTGCATTATATGGCTCAACAGATGACAAAGCAAAATCCACAGGAGTACGTTTAACCTCTTGTTAATGTTTGTGGAACTCCTGGGAAAGATGGGATCCTTTGCTAATGTCAGTAAAATGGCCACCAAGAATATCAGCTACCCTACAGGATCTGCAAAAGATGCGCCATGGACACAATGTACTGGGGCTGGCAGATGAAAGCATTTGTCTGAAATTCTGTGGATATGATTCCATAGTACATGAAATGGCATAGATGTAACTGAGGACACATAAGATGACCAAAGTGATTTTCTGGCAGCTTTAACTGTTCTGCCCAAATGGCACTAGCCCTTTCAAATGTCAGGAAAGTAGATTGACGGCCTGAAGTATTAATCATCTGACAGCAGGTTCTCCATTGAGCCCATTGGACAAGAAGGGCTCTAGCACAAACACCAAGGGACACATCTGAATGCAAAGGAGCGAGTAGTCAGAGGGATGGACTCCGATGCAGCGGGCCAGCACCAAGCACGTAAAATTAGAAACCATATCACCAGTGCTAGAAAAGGTAGAGGAAACTAAAAGGAGATGTAAAAAAGAAGTGAACACATCCCACTTGACATGCTCACAACACCAACGAGGGGTACTAGGTACAGGCGTATGGATGCAGTAGTGATGAAAATGGAAAAATAGTCACTTACAAAACAATAATCTAGCACAGACCAGTGAAAATCTAGAGATGAAAATAGTGAGCAGAGAGAGAGAGAGATCAATACCAGAATATGTATGATGGCAAGAATCATGATGTGTGAAGTAATCAGAATTAAGAATATGGAGCTCTTGATTAGAGGTTAAAACAATCAAGTAAATGGTCTCTAGTAGAAATGGATTGTCGCCCCATAAGGGGTGCCTGCAATTAAAATCACCTACTAGCAAGATGGGCATAGGTAACAGAGACGAAAGACGGGAAAGCTCAGGGAAATCTATACGATGGAAGGCCACAAGTAAAGGGAAATTATAGTAATCCAACAATGAAGGAAAACCGTCACCACAGTACACCAAAGTGACGAAGAAACTGAAGTAAGTTTATAAGGGACTGTAGTCTGGACGAGGACAGATGATTCAGAAGTCGACATAGGTGTACTAACCAAAATTTAACCTGGAAGCTGAGTAGGAGTGTGGAGAGGTGGACCTCCTGAAGTCATACAACCCAAGGACAATAATGGGAAAACAGGCATCGGAGGTCGGAGCTATTTGGGCGAGATCTTCGAATGTTCTACTGAAGGAAGGCCATGATACTAAAAAAGAAATAGAATAAGAAATTACACACTAAAATGTCAGCAAAAACTACAATGATTCTTGGCAGATAGAGATGGGAGAAGGAACAGAACTGGGAGGTAAAACTGGGGGAGGAATACTGCTAGGAACAACAGAAGAGGAGAGAATTATGGACGGATCAGCGGGAGGGGGAACAGGAGTAGGTGGAAGAAAATCCGGGACTGGATGTACCTCTGCAGATATCAACACCTTTTGTAAAGGTCCCCCTGAGAAACTAAATGCAGGGTGGGCAGGCAGCTGTCTGGAGGAGGATCCATGTTGTGCTACGTATTTGTGGGACGGTTTCTCGCCCTCAAATACGCAGGCTAAACCGGGTCCCTATTCTAGACCGGGAGGTAACTCCTGAGAGTAGGACTGGACACAAAAACAAGGCAGTAAATATTACACATGTATTCTAGATATAAAACACAGAACAATAGTACATCACAGACATTACAATGGGTTGGCCGGGGGTAAGTGAACACTGTACACAATTGCTATTTGTCACTTTACCTTCTTGTTCAAGTATGGTGCTATCAACCCGACACTCGTGTTACATACAACACATTTATATCTTCGGACACAGGAATGATTTTGGTACAAACTCTAAAACCCGTATAGCACTGGAC
>JAGKTI010023271.1:0-14883 GCA_018397915.1 Birgus latro
CCCACTGAATTAGCAATTGCCCAAGATGGTTTGTGTAAGTTTGCTTCTCATCCCCAAGAATGTAGCCTTGCAGAACCTGACTGGGAAGGTAAATTTCAGATTTACAGGTACTATGGTACTATATTTCTGGAAGGCTTAATTTTTAGCATCTGACTACAAGTTACAGTAGATACAATATTTTCACATTACAGAAACCATTTCCACTGGCGTGAGTGTGCTAGATGAGACCATGGTTAATGTAATGGATGTTATTCTAGATGCTGGGCATGGACTGGATTCACTGAAAATTGGTGTGGTGGAAGTAGACCAGATTCTTGCTTTGTCAAATTACCATGGAAGTTAGACCATCCCCTAACTACCTAATAGTTATGTATGGAATGTTGTATATGACCTTATGCCTGGTTTAATTTAACGTGGCTTAAAACCGACATCTCCATCTTAAATGGTCAGCTGTAACAGTGTAATAGCACTAGATTGTGATGCCAATCATGAAGAAGTGCTATGGAATGGCTGTAGAGCTGTAGTATTGTTTTGTGTTGTTCTATGCAAAATTAGCAGCAAAAGAATGAAAATCTGGAGCAGGTTAAGGCAAAAAGAGAATAGTCACTGTTATCAGGGTTTAGAAGGGAACCAGAGGCAATACATCACTAACACAAGCATACAGGCAGGCATTTCACTGGGGAAGCAGAAGGAATTTGTCCTGAAAATTGTCAAAGCTGCACTGTACAGTAGGCGCGGAAAGTATTGACGTTTTTTTGCCGACGTCATTCTTCTTCGCGTTAAGTGAAGTAGGGTCAATACTACCCTCCCCTGTGATGCGAAATGAGCTGACGCTTTTTCAACGGGAGCTGGCAACCCTGCTTGATAGGTTTGGCACCACAGGAGCAGGCTCAGTAATGTTTGGGCAGCCACAGGAGGAGGATTGTCTCTGTGTGTGATGCACCACGAGGGCATGTTTTGACTCAAATAACACAGTTATTTGGTTACCTACCACATTCTCATCATGCCTAAAGTAACCACAAGCAAGGACAAACGTGTGGAAGTGATTACTTTATACAAAGCTGGCCACAAACTCCCATTTATTGCAAATCAGATGGTGTTAGACTGAGGACAGTGCAGAGACTGGTGAAGCAGTTCAAGGACAGTGGGGAGGCCATTCCTCCCACTCCACTTCCCAAGCCTGGGAGACCTCGTAAGACAACCTTCAGGACCCGTCAGCTGATCTCAAGGCAAGTTAGCAAGGATCCAAGGCTAACAGCACGGGATTTAAAAGAAAAGAACCCACAGTTGCTGGCAGATGTGTCTGTCAGAAGTGTGCAGCAGCTGTTGCATGACGATCTGGGCTACAGGAGTTTTTGTGCTCGTAAAAAACCACTGCTAACTGCACTTCAGAAGAAAAAGAGAGTAAATTTTTGTAAGAAATATCTTGCCTGGAGTGAGGAGCAATGGAAAACTGTGCTTTGGAGTGATGAGTCAACATTTACTGTCACTGGTACCCCTTCATCACGAGTGTACCACAAACCAGGCAGTGACCCCCTGGATCCTAAGTACACTTCCAAGTTTGTTAAATACCCAGCCTCACTCATGGCTTGGGGCTGCTTTACATATTATGGTGTTGGTAGGTTGGTAATTCTACCTGCAAATGAAAAAGTAAACCAGAACAATTATTTGGAGCTCTTATGTGATGTTTTAAGTGACTCTTTTGATAAAACCAAGGCAAGAGTATTTATGCAAGATTCTGCCCCTGCACATGTTGCAAAGTCAGTGAAACAGTGGCTAACAGACTGTGAGGTTCCCTTTATTCGAGATTGGCCCGGAAACAGCCCAGATATCAACCCCATTGAGAATTTATGGGCGCACATGAAGCGGCAGCTGCGTAGTATGGACACATCATCTTTGCCTAAACTTGAGGCTGCAGCTATGGAGCAGTTTTAGTCCGTCTGTTCTGCAAAACTACGCCATCAGTCTCCCCAGACGCCTTAAGAAGATAATAAAGGTGAAGGGGAATGCCAGTAAATACTAAATTCAATGGTGAGTGTTAGTTTATTTGTTTCTCCTTGCTAACCACAAGAATGTTTTCTTTTTTTAAGATGGCGTCAACACTTTCCGCGCCTACTGTAATTAATACTAAATATGCACAGTGCATGAATGTACTGAATGTTGTATTTAAAAAAAATTAATGTATCCATCCATCCATCATCCAATCCTATGTTGCCCCATGAGGAGCATAGGAGCCCGGGGCTCCTACGCTGCTCATGGAGCAATATGTATCAGAACGGCAAGAACAGTTTAATCAGTTTTCCCTCCCTCTTTAGGGAGAATACCTTCTTAATAGGCTAATGCAAGGATTCTAGTAGCTTTAACCATATTTCTTTTTAAAGATACCAGTACATGTCAGAAGGATCTGACTTGAAAAATCAGCTTTTGCCCTGAAAATGACATTTTCCAAGTTCTTGGGGGTTTGTCATCCCCCCCCCTAGACCATCTGCCTTGTATGCCTATGATCACTATGACTATATAATCAAAAGACAGCTGAAGAATGAGTTGATTCTGTGAAGGTACAAATAATTCTCAACTTTGTTTTCCAGAAACACATCATTCTCAGAAGAGAGATCATTCTTCTAAGCTGACCAGTGTAGTTTACAATCATTCTAGCAGAGGTAAGGCACATTGAGACCCATATTTTTGTTGGTTAAGATTCCGTACTACCTCTTTATTTTCCCATTTATTTTGCAAATGTTGAAGCATGCATGGTAAAGTTAGAAAAAAAGAGAAAGTGTTTTTGACTGGAGATGTGAATGGAAAAATAGGGAATGTGAAGGTGGATGGAATAATTGGTGAGTGGGGTGTGACTGCAGAGATGGATGAGAATGGCAGTGGTTTAGTGGACATCTGTGCTGGGAGAGGGTTGGTGATAGCCAATACACTCTTCAGACACAAAATGATCCATAGGTGTATGTGGCGAGTGATGAGAAGGGTGGGTGGTGAAGTGAATGAACGGAAGGCAATGATTGATTATTTGGTATGGATGACAGGATGAGGTGTGTAATGGATGCAAGAGCATATAGTGGTTGGGGGAGTGGACTTTCTGAGAATCAAGGTCCAAATGAAGAGGAGAAATAGAAGAAGGGAATGACAGGAGGAAGTATTTCATACAAGGAGGGTGGAAAGGATACAAGAGGATGGAAAAAAGGCAGAATATAAGAGGGATGTGGAGGAGCAATTGAGTAAATATGGATTGGAGCAGATGGGGGACGTGGAAGGTATCACAGAAGAAATCTGTGCAGCATATGAGGTGGTGTGTGGGGTGAAGAGAAGATGGAAGGGGGTGCAGGGAACAGCATGGTGGAAGGAAGAGGTTAGACAGACTGTGGCGCAAAAGAAGAAAGCGTATAGTGAGTGGATGAGAAACGGGCTTGGAAGAAGTTGAGAGACGGAAAAGAGAGTTATATGTAGAGAGGAAGTGAGAGGTGAAAAGATTAGTAAGAGAGAGTAAGAAGAGAGTGGATGAGGAATTTGGAAGGAATTTGAGTGTAAAGCAGAGGGAATGTAAGAAAATGTTCTGGAAAGAGGTAAAGAGAGTTGGACAGGGTGGCAAAAAGTTATTTGGGGAGTGAAAGATAAAAATGGTAGATTACTAGTGGAGAAGGGAGAAAAAGTGAGCAGATGGAGAGAACACTTTAAGGAATTGTTGAACATAGAGAATGAAAGTAATGCGAGTATAAGTGGCTAGGGAATGGCTGGGAGATGGAGGGATGTGAGAAGAGAGGAAGAAATCAGTAGGATGGAAGTTGTGGAAGCAATGAAGACAGTTAAAATGAGGAAACAGGCCTGAAAGTTGCGAGTATTTTACTCGCCATGGCGAGTAAATACATTACATGGCGGGTAAAAATTATTTCTCGCTCGCCAGTGGCGAGTTGAAGTTTTATCAAATTTTAATAAAATTTGTTTCTTTAACCACTACTTCATATTAAGAAACTTCATGATAAAAATAAAAAAAATAAAAAATTATTAATAATTTGGCAACTCTATTAAAAACAGCTTGCCATCATAACAGTCGCTAGACACTGTCTCTCACTCGCTGATGACATGATCAATGTTGCCGTAGTCAGCTGACGAGAAGCTTCCAACATGGGCCGTATGAAACCCTCGCCGTCAGCGTCAATCTCATCGCCTCCCCGAAAAAAGCATCACAAAGAATATTTCTTGCAAAATGGAAGAAAGAATTTATGTGGCATATGCATGATGAAAACGAAAACAAAATGAAATGTTCCATTGGCATGAAAAATCCAACTGCAGCCGGCAAAATGGATTTCATAACTGGATCTCGGAATTTTAAAGAAACAAAACATAGTTTACCATGGCAAGAGCAGGAAGCATATTGAACTGCGTGATGCTGAATTATATTGCCAAGGTCAAGGAAACATAGACAAGACATTCCAACGTCAGCAAAAGAAGGAAGAAGATAAGAATTCTGAAGATCTGAAGATGAAAATTACCATTGCATACATGCTTGCAAAGGAAGAACTTCCATTCACTAAATTTTTACCCATTATTGAACTAAGAAAAAAAATAATGGTGTGCCTATCACAACCACTTATGCCAACCATGTGAAAGCTGCGGAACTGGTGCACACGATTGCGCAGACAATGAAACATGAAGTTCGTTGTTTTAAGTGATAAATAAATATGGAATTTGTATACAGTATACAAATTCCATATTTATGTTTATATACAAGCATATCTGTTATTTATTTTCATCCTGGGCTACAATAAATAACTTGCAAGCTGACAAATTATTTGTTAATTATCCTCTGGCTAGTAAAAAATTTTCCTTGGCTGGTAAAATTTTTTAAGTACTTGCCAGTGGCTGATAAAATAAACTGTAGACTTTCAGGCCTGGGAAAGCCCCAGATATTGATGGAGTGTGAGGTGAAATGCTGAAGCATGGGGGAGAGATAGTAGTAGAATGGATGTGGACGATGTGCAGATTGGCCTGGGAGGAAGGTAGAGTCCCAAAGGATTGGAAGTCAGGTATAATTATTCCCCTGTGCAAAGGAAAAGGGGAAAAGGAAGTGTGTGGCAATCATAGGGGCATTTACCTTCTCAGTGTAATACGAAAAGTTTATGGTAGGATATTTATTGACAGAGTTAGGGAAATAACAGAGGAATTAGTTGGAGAAGAATAGGGATGTTTTAGGAAGGGAAGAGGTTGTGTAGATCAGATATTCATTCTTAGATCTTTAGTGAAAAAGTTTCTTGGAAGGGAAAGAAGTTGTATTTGGCCTTCATGGATTTGTAGAAAGCATATGACAGGGTGGATAGACAAGGATTGTGGCAAGTGTTAAGAATGTATAGAGTAGATGGGAAGTTGTTGAATGCTGTGAAGAGTATGTATTAGGGTGCTAAGGCTGCAGTGTGTGTGGATAGTGAACTGAGTGAATTTTTCTGTTTGAAAGTTGGATTGAAACAGGGATGTGTCATGTCTCCACGGTTGTTCAGTCTGTATGTGGATGGGATTATAAGATACAAGGTAGAGTAGTGGATGTTGGAGTGGTCCTAGTGAGAGAGGACAGTGATCGGAAACTCCCGGTACTGTTGTTTATGGATGATTCTGTGTTATAGTGAAGACGAAGGGGAGCTGCAAGGCTTGGTGGATGAGTTTGGGAGGGTGTGTAAGAAACGGAATCTAAAGGCGAATGTAGGGGAAAGTAAAGTTATGGTCTTCAAGAGAAGTGAAGTCAGTGAATGTACAGTAAGGTTGGATGAAGAGGAAATGGAAAATGTGAGTGCATTTAAGTACTTGGGTAGTGTGATGAGTAAAGATGGAAGTTTAGAGGGTGAAGTGCTTGAAAGGGTACAACAAGCAATAAAGGTTGCTGATTCCGTGAAAGCAGTGATAAGAAACAGGGAAGTGAGCATGGAAGTGAAAAAGTTATTACGTGACAGTACTGCGATACCCACTCTAATGTAAAGTGAAACTTGGACCTTGTTGGAGGGATAGAAGTCAAGAGTGACAGCAGTGGAAATGAGTTATTTAAGAGGAGCATGTGGAGTCACATTTTTTTTTTTATATATATATGCAATGAAGAAGGAACCAAAAGCTGTGGGCCTGCAAACTGTTCCTTCCAAGAACAAACAAAAAGAGAGCCAAATTCAAGATCCATTGTTCATTTCGAGATGCCTGGACACACTGCGTTTGAAGGACTGAGGATCATAGGAAGTAGGAAATACAGACAGAGGAAGACAGTTCCAGAGTTGACCGGTTGCATAAATGAAAGACTGGGAATAACAGTTAACTCTTGCATTAGAGACTTGGACAGAAAAGGGATGAGAGGTTGTTGCTAGACGGGTGCTACGTGCCCGTCGTAGAGGTGGAGGGATGCAAGCAGACAGTTCAGAGGAACAGTAGCCATTGAAGTAGCGATAGAAAAGAGATAAAGATGCAACAGTGTGGCGAAGAGACAGAGGTTGAAGGGAGCTAGTAAGAGGAGGAGAGTTAATGAGACGAAAAGCATTTGACTCCACCCTATTGAGAAGGGCTGCATGTGGGAAGCCTCCCCACACATGAGAGTTGTACTCTAAACAGGGGCAAATAAAACCCGTGTACAAAATCAACAACTGTGCAGGAGTAAAGAAGGTTCGGAGTCGGCTTAGCACATCTAATCTCTTTGAAGCAGATTTCACAAGAGATGTAATATGTTCTTTCCAAGATAAATCCCGAGTGAATGAAACCCCAAGCACGTTCAAGGATGACGCAGGAGCGAGCTGTACATTATTAAACATCAGTGGGTACTCCTGTGGAGGATTTTGGCGGGTTGATAGGTGTAAGAATTGAGTCTTTGATGCATTAAAAACAACAATATTATTTTTACCCCAGTCAAAGATACAAGCCAAGTCAGACATTAGGTGTGCCATAGCCTCATCCCTTGTTTGCTGAAGTAAATGCTGAGACGGATGTTGCGGAAACTGAAAGGAAAGGTGAAGGGTGGAATCATCAGCGTACGAGTGGATAAGGTTAGAGGTACAGCTTAGAAGGTCATTGATGAATAAAAGGAAGAGAGCTGGTGATAGGACAGAGTCCTGAGGAACACCACTGTTGATAGATCTAGGAGAAGAGCGATGGCCGTCCACAACAGCAGCTATAGAACGACCAGAAAGGAAGCTAAAGATGAAGGCACAGATAGAAAGATAGAAACCGTAAGAGGGCAGTTTAGAAATTAAAACTTTATGCCAGACTCGATCAAACGCCTTTGAGATGTCGAGTGCAATGGCAAAGCTTTCACCAAAGTCCCAAAAGAAGGATGACTAGGAATCCGAAAGGTAGGTTAGAAGATCGCCAGTGGAGCGTCCCTGACGGAACCCATACTGACGATCAGAAAGAAGGTTGTGATAGGAAAGATGGTTTAAAATTTTTTTGTTAAGAATAGACTCTAACTCTTTTGAAACACAGGATGTTAAAGCAATTGGATGATAGTTAGAGGGTTGGGATTGGTCACCCTTCTTTGGGACTGGCTGAAAGAGAGCAAACTTCCAGCAAGAAGGAAAGATACAAGTTGATAGACAAAGGCGAAAGAGTTTACCTAGGCAGGGTGTAAGCACTGAAGCACAGTTCTTGAGGACAACAGGAGGGACCCCATCAGGCCCATATGCCTTGTTAGTATTGAGACCAGTGATGGCTGTAAATACATTAGCTGAAGAAATTTTAATGTCAGCCATAAGGAAGTCAGTGGGGGGAAGATATGGAGGGACAGCACCAGAATCGTCTAAGGTGGAATTGGAGGAGAAAGTCTGAGCAAAGAGATCTGTTTTATCAGTAGGAGAAACAGCTACAGAGCCATCAGAGTAGAAAAGAAGAAGGAAGGATGATGAGGTAAAGTTGTTAGAAAGATTTTTGGCAAGGTGCCAGAAGGAGTGTCAAGAATTCGAGTTGGAGAGTTGAGAACATTTAGTGCAGATGAAATTATTTTTAGCAGAACAAAGGACAGACTTAGCACAATTCCGGGCAGAAACATAAGAAAGATGCGATTCAGGGGTGGGTTGGTTCCGGTACCTCTTATAGGCCCTCTCCTTGTTGCGGACAGCATTAGAACAAGCGTGATTAAACCAAGGCTTTCTTGCATTAGCCAAAGGATATGAGACAGGAATGTATGCTTCCATGCCCGAGAGAATAACCTCCGTAATGCGTAAGGCACACGCAGATGGCTCCCGGCCATGGAAGCAATAATCATTCAAGGGAAAATCAAAGTAGTACTGCCTGAGGGCCTCCCAATCCGCAGCTCCAAAGTGACACAGACGACATTTCTTTGGAGGGTCCCCAGGCCGCACAGGAGCGATAGGACAGGTTAAGATAATAAGGTTATGATCAGAGGAGCCCAGCGGAGAAAAAAGATTAACAGTATAAGCATAAGGATTAGTTGTAAGGAAGAGCTCAAGTATGTTGGAGCTCTCTGCAAGGCGGTCAGGGATACGGGTAGGGTGCTGTACAAGCTGCTCTAGGTCATTAAGGATAGAAAAGGTGTAGGCTTGTTCACCAGGTGGATCAGTGAAAGGAGAGGAGAGCCATAGGTGGTGATGAACGTTGAAGTCTCCGAGAATGGAGACTTCAGAGAGAGGAGAAATGGATAGAATGTGTTCCATCATAGAAGTAAGATAGTCGAAGAATTTTTTATAGTGAGTAGAATTAGGCAATAAGTAAACAGCACAGATATATTTAGTCAGAGAATGACAGGAGAGCCGAAGCCAGAGAGTAGAGAATTCAGAAGAATCAAGTTCAGGAACACGAGAGCAAAATGGGTCATTGCCTACATATACACAACAGCCACCTTTGGCTTTGAAATGAGTATAGAGAAAGTAGGAGGATACAGAAAAGGGTTTGCTATCGGTTGCCTCAGACAGCTGAGCCTCTGTTAAGAAAAAAAGGTGAGGTTTAGAGAAGGAGAGGTGGTGTTCCACAGAAAGAAAGTTAGAAGAAAGGCCGCGAATGTTGCAGAAATGAAGAAGAAGTGAGTCAGACAGTGGTTCCAGGCATGAGTCATCACCGGGAGAGGGGCGGATGGTGGGGGCATTTATGGTCCCCCCCCTCCTGGGGACTCTGCACTGTTGTAGTTCGCCATTTTTTATTTTTATTTTGAAAAGGTAGTGTAGTGTGTACTGTGCATGTAGTTTGGTGTTGACAGAGAAACTTGTGCTAGAGAGTTTGCTAGCCTACTCTCCGTGTAACTGAAACACTGAAAAAGTTCAGCAAAGGCGGATGGTCGGGAACTAGTCCCAAGGGCTGATGAAACGGTAGCTCCAGCTCTCCGTCATCAGCTTTCCATCCACCTCGGGAGTACTGCCCTGTTCGACTGGTGCTACAGTCTACTCCTTACATGGAGAGACAGACTGACAAATGAGGAAGTGAAGGAGCGTTGTGGTGTGGATGTGGATGCGATAGGAAGCATTAGGAGAAACACATTGAGGTGGTTTGGCCACGTGGAGAGGATGGAGAGTGATAGACTGAGGAGTGTGTATGTGAATGAGGTGGAGGGCACGACAGGGAGGGGAAGGCCAAGGATGAGATGGAGGGATGGGGTGGAGAGGTATATGAGGGAGGGGGTTGTGAGCTGGGAGCAGGGTAGTGAAATGGCAGGGGACAGGGTAATTTTTTTGTGGCCGCCCCATACGAGATTAAGGCATCTGGCAATAGTTAGATTGATAGATTTTGCATATTATTGGTACACTTTCATTTGTCTTGTACTGTGACTTTATTATATGAAAATGGTTTGCTTAAATAATACTGAATAGGATACAGTACTGTGTTAATGTGTCATATCTAGAAGGAAACTGGTAAAGTGTAGGTGTTACACTCTTTGGACTTTAACTCAGCCCAACTTTGCGATCCCTCCATTGTGAATGTCAGTTTATAATAAAACTCTTAGATTAATGGTAAGAGTATGGTGCCAGTCACAAAGGGGTGCTATAGAATGGACTAATGACTGTAGCACTGCCTTTTACAGCTGTTGAACTACGTCAGATAAATGACCGTGGGATGAAACTCTCAACCAGTTTTGGGTGAAAGAACCATAGTAAGCCTCCCAACTCCATGAAAATGTGGCCCCAGCTTTCAGTGACCACTCATTGTTGCTCAGCTTGGCACAGTCTTTGCCATGCCCTTGTGTAGGTAAATTTGCTTATATTTATGAGACCTATATTCAGCATAGCAGATAAAGCTGTACTTTGTTCTCTGGCCATGTGCTGACACTATTGCTCCATTATATGTAAGTTGACCTTTTTTTTCTCTCAGAAGGATGAGGTGAGGTAGGGTACAGAGAGCAAGAAAAACAATAGGGGGAAAACTAATCAACAGCATGCCCAGTTAAATGGGTCACACACTTGTTTGTTCACCATTAAGGCCCCTAGAATCTTGACTCCATCTTACAGGCATTAGCATCAACTTATGCACATCACTGTACCTAATCAGCTCAAGTCAGTCTGATGACTGTCACATTACCAACTAATAATGGGTGCCAGACCGCGCAGTCGTGCACTCGGTACAAATTTGTTTGGCCAGCTTAAACTTTTGGTTTTGTAATTTAAACCTCAATACCTTACTTTCTCATCCTCTCATCTACCTTGTCTATCCAGCTTCTTGGCCTACCATTCTTCCTCCCACCTCCAGACTTGCTCTGATACATCCATTTCATTATGTTCACTGATTCAACGTACTCATACCATCTGAGCATACACTCTTCACATCTGGTGTCCACAAATTTTTCTTATTCCATATCTTCCATGAATCTTATTATTATTTGCTTTCTTGGCTCCCTGCACTCTCCATACATTCCTCAATACTGTAATTCCATTTCCACTGCATTTACTTTGGCTTTTCATTTTTAGGCCAAAGTCTCCATCCATCCATCATCGAATTCTACGTTGCCCTATGAGGAGCGTAGGAGCCCGGGGCTAGGCAAGTTGGTCCTGACATTTAAGATGAGAACGACCAGCCTCACTCATCCCTGAGTGGCATTACGTGAGCAATAAACCCCAACCACCCCCATATATTAATGATTCGTTTCGTTTAGTTTTTGAAGGCTCCAACATGCTTGCATGCGTCGGCCTTGGTCACCTAATGGCGGCTCTCCATGCTGCTCGATCTCTGGCAGCATCCCTGTTCAGGTCCCTTAACCCTGAGGTCACACTTAATGACCTCATCCCATGTATTTCTCGCTCTACCCCTCCCCCAATATTAACACTCATTCACCCTCTGCACCCAATTATCATCCCCCATCCTCTCCACATGTCCAAACCACCTCAGCCTACCTCTCCTCATCACAACACCAATACACTCCAGTCCCATCCTACCTCTCAACTCTTCCATCGTAAACTCAGCTTCCCCAGGCCTTGCACGCAGGGATGCACTGCACATCCACCTAATCACTGTCATTTTCTGTATGTTTGAGCCTGCAGATATCCTCTTCCTTTACTGCCCGGGTCTCACTACCATACAGCATCACACTCCTAACACATGCTGCATACAAAGACCCCTTAGCACGTAAGGAGAGTCCCTCAATGTCAGGAGAGGCAACAGCTCCCTGCACTTCTTCCAACCACTTCTCACCCTAGCAACTGAGGTAGCTCCAGCCCACCTCCAGCACATAACATGTCTCCCAAATAACAAAACTTCCGCACACTCAAGAGACTCACCAGCAAGTTCAATCCTTTCTTGCCTAACAATCTCCACCTGCTCTCCCCGACTCGCCGCACACATAAAATCAGCATTATCTTGCAGTCTACCTCTAATACCACTACATCTCTTGTGCACCCATTTATCACAAACACTGCACAAGATGGAATTACTTCCCACACCTTTGTGCCAAACTGCACATGGCCACTCTCCCTCTCCTATGATTGTACCGCCACCAACCGTAGATATCATCACTTTTGTTTTATCTGCATTTACCCTTAAGCCCTTGTACCCCATACCATCTCTCCACTTCCTAAATCTTTCCTCCACCTTCTTTTCATTCTCTGCAATCAACACCAAATCATCGGCATACAACATCTCCCACGGGAGTCTATCTCTGAAGTCACATGAGAGGGCTTCAAGTACCATGATAAACAACAATGGACTCAAAACTGACCCCTGATGCACACCAACATTCACAGAAAACTCACCACTCAAAACTCCATTCACTCTTACCTGGGTGCGAGCACCCACTTACATGGCCATAACCACCCTAACTAGCCACTCTTCCAACCCTAGCTTTCTCATTGCCCACTTCACCACCTCTCTAGGGACTCTGTCAAAGGCCTTTTCCAAATTAACAAAAAGAAAATACAGTTCCCTTTTCTTTCCAGTATATTTTTCCTGAAGCTGTTGAACAATAAATATGGCATCAGTGGCCCCCCTGCCTGGCATAAACCCAAACTGCATCTCATCAATATTCACTCTTTCTCTAATCGTACCTTCTAGAACTCTCTCCATTACTTTCATTAACTTATCTAAGAGCTTTGTACCTCTGTAATTTCCCCTTTCCAGGGCATCACCCTTCCCTTTGTAGACATTTACAATTACACTCTTCAGCCAACCATCTGGGACAACACACTCATGTACAATCATATATAATCATGTTTATCAGGTCAGTGACTAACCTTACCCCAATATCTCCTAAGGCCTTCAACATTTCGGCAGTCAACCCAGACACACCTGCTGCCTTCCCCACCCGCATCCTGCCTATTGCCTCACTCACAGTAGCAGCGTCAGTCAAAGGCCAAGGGCCAAACATTGGATCTGCTGGCTCCAAACCTTCCGTCCCAGTCAAACTCCTCATGCAACAACCAGTTATAATGCTGTCTCCATGCATCTTTAATATCCCCACTGTTCACCACTACCCTTCCTTCATCATTCTTCACACACTGCTCACCTACAATATCCCCATTATCCCTCTTCACCTGATCTGCCATCTTAAATATCATATTTTTCCTTTCCCCATGATTTAGATTATCAAGTAAGAGTCTCCGTGACAGTACACCTCTCTTCTAGCCCTACGCTTGGCAAAGTACTCCTCCCTGTTACCACCCTTTTTCCATTCCCGGAAAATCCTTCTTTTCTCCTTAACTGCAGCTTCTACACCCTCATCCCACCACCAAGTTACTTTATGTCCTGGTGGGCCTCTTGTCCAACTGCATATTGCATCGGTAACTCTCAAGAGGTAGTTCTTAAGGGCACTGTACTGTTCATTAACTCCTGTGTCTGTGGCTCCCTTTTCAGCCACCACTCTCCTCATCTGACTCTAAAAGGCATCCCTTACTGTTTGGTTTCCCAGCTTCCATATTTTCCTCCTAGGTACATATGTCCTCCTTCTCATCACTCGTTCTTTAAGCACCATGTCACAAATTAATAGTTTGTGCTGCTGCACACACTCCTCGTTTCCTATAACTTTAACATCCCTCACTAACCTCCTATCAACCCTCCTGACCAGAAAATAATCTGTCTGACTGCTATTTCCCCAGGACTTATACGTAATGAACCTACTCACTCTTTTTCTAAAATGTGTGTTGCACACAATCATGCCCATACCCTCCTCAGAATCAGAATCCAAACAAGATGGAGGAAGAGAAGAAGGGAAAGACAGGAGGAGGTATTTGTTACAAGGAGGGTAGAAAAGTTTCAAGAGGATGGAATAAAGGCTGAATATGGAAGGGAAGTGGAGGAGTGATTGGGTAAATATAGATTGGAGCAGATGGGGACGTGGAGGGTGTGTGCAGGTATTCACAGAAGAATTCTGTGCAGCATGTGAGGTGGTGTGTGGGGTGAAGAGAAGACGAAAGGGGGTTCAGGGAACAGCATGGTGGACTGAAGAGGTGAGAGAGGCTGTGGCACAAAAGAAGAAAGCATATAATGAGTGGATGAGGAACAGGGGCAACGAAGAAGCTGAGAGATGGATGAGAGAGTTATATGTAGTGAGGAGGAGAGAGGTGAAAAAATTAGTAAGAGAGAGTAAGAAGAGAGTGGATGAGGAGTTTGGAAGGAATTTGAGTGCAAAGTGGAGGGAATGTAAGAAAATGTTCTGGAAGGAGGTAAAGAGAGCTAGACAGGGTGCCAACGAAGTCAGTGGGGGTGTGAAAGATAAAAATGGTAGATTACTAGTGGAGAAGGGAGAAAAAGTAAACAGATGGAGAAAACACTTTAATGAACTGTTGAACATAGAGAATGAAAGTAATGCAAGTATAAGTGGCTGGGGAATGGCAGGGAGAAGGAGGGTTGTGAGAAGAGAGGAAGAAATCACCAGGATGGAAGTGGTGGAAGCAATGAAGAAAGTTAAAATGGGGAAAGCCCCAGGAATTGATGGAGTGTGTGGTGAAATGCTGAAGCATGGGGGAGAGATAGTAATAGAATGGATGTGGAAGGTGTGCAGATTGGCTTGGGAGGAGGGTAGAGTCCCGGAGGATTGGAAGTCAGGTATAATTATTCCTCTGTACAAAGGAAAAGGGGAAAAAGCAGTGTGTGGTAATCATAGGGGCATTTGCCTTCTCAGTGTAATAGGAAAAATATATGGTAGGATACTTATTGACAGAGTTAGGGAAATTACTGAGGAATTAGTTGGAGAAGAACAAGGAGGTTTTAGGAAGGGAAGAGGTTGTGTAGACCAGATATTCATTCTTAGATCCGTAGTGGAAAAGTTTCTAGAGAAGGGCAAGAAGTTGTATGCAGCCTTCATGGATCTGGAGAAAGCATATGACAGGGTGGATAGACAAGGTTTGTGGAAGGTATTAAGAATATATGGAGTGGATGGGAAGTTGTTGAAGGCAGTGAAGAGTATGTATGAGGGTGCTAAGGCTGCAGTGCGTGTGGATGGCAAACTGAGTGAATCTTTCCATTTGAAGGTTGGATTGAAACAAG
>JAGKTI010023272.1:0-14883 GCA_018397915.1 Birgus latro
TTTCGATGTTTTTATGGTTGAAGCAACTGCTACATTATTTGCTTACCATATCAGTTTATCCACAGACTGCTTTTGTGACTTTTAGTAACTACTTCAATCCTCTTTCTGCATTGAATTCTTTTACTCCATCTCATCATTTGGTTTCATCGAATTTAGAGTGCCTTTTTTCCTTAGCTGTCATGGTGGGTTTTGTTGGGTTCCAGCCCATGTGGGTGTGTCAGGGAATTAGCGGGAAGATCTGCTGGCAAAGACAGCATCGTCCCACGCACCTCCTGTTGTGGGATCCCATTCTCCTGTGCATCTGCTGCCTACATCTGATTTGTTCTAATATTGTTAGACGGGTTCGCCATTGTTGGCAAGAACACAGGGATATGGTGGGGGGGGGGCAACTAGACATGAGCTTTTTGAGATGCAATGGGCTCCTTCCATTACAGAGGCTTGTCTAGCTGGTAGGAGACGGCTTTGTCAACTCTGGATTGGATACACCTGATTCCCTCATGGTTTTTAGTGGAGAGTGCCCCCCTCCCCTCTCTTCTGTGAGGATTGCTTGGTTTCCGTGACTGATCGTCACTTGCTGGTGGGTGTCCCAGTCTTGGGAATTTACACCATCAGTATCTCTCTGAATACTGGGCAGGTGATGGGTTGTACTATCATTCGTCAGTGCTTGGGGAGGATGCTTGTTGTATGGGAGCAGGAACCCTCTCCTTTGTGGAGGCAAATGGGCTCCTTTATAAAATGTGAAGGGCTTTTTTGCCTACTTAATGCTTAATGTTTTTGATTTGTTATTATCACTTGTTTAACCTTCCTGTCTGCTCTCATTCTTTGTAGTCGTCATTTTAATATTGCTGTCCAGCAGCACATGTCACTTGCAGCTCCACTGCCAGCCATTATTTCTGTTAGTCAGTCAGTCAGTCAATCCACAAGTTACTAAGGTTTGTCTCACCAGTTGGGTGACTACTTTATGCCCATTCTGAATCCGCCACACCCGGTTCTTTCATTGATTTTTTTTAATGGAGGGCACTTCCCTCTCCTCTCTGAGAGGATTACTTGGTCCCCATGACTGTTCAGCACTTGTTGATAGAGTGTCAGTCATGAATGGCATCAGTATCTTTCTGGGCATCAGGTAGGTTACAGGTTATACTGTACATTCTTTCGTCGTGCCAGGAGAGTTTGCCTTTGCTAAAGGAAGGGGAATCCTCTCGTTGTGGAGACTGTCAGGACTCCAGTGAATGCTTTAGTTTTTAGAGGTTTTTGTATTTTTTTTCATATATTTTGTCGTTTTGACTGCTTTTACTTTTTTACCCACCACCTGGCGAAGTCAGAGGAGGGTATTGTTATCACTGGGATGAACAAGAATAGGTGAGGTACAAATTTCGTTTCTGGAGCAAATCTCAGAAAGTATTAACTACAGAGTCAAGAGATTTCACAGAGTTACGAGTCTTACAATGAAATGGTGCCTTTTGATAGGCAGAATGCTTTGTCTTAAGTAGTTCTTTTACTTGAAAATGAAAAATATACTCAGAGATTTCAATGTGCCCTATGCAATTTGTCTGATGCCAAAACTCAGAAACTATTCACTACACAGCCACGAAATTCGCATAGTTATGTGTCTTATAGTGAACTGGTGACTTTTGATGGGTAGAATGCTGTGTCTTAAGTATTTTTTTTTTAATAAAGAGTTAAAAGGAAAAAAAAGTCAGAGATTTCAATGTGACCTGCTGTCTCTGTGTTATACAGAAGGGGTGGGGGAGGTGAGGGTGTTATGCGCTTGGTTAGATGTGCAGGGAGGTGGGCGGGGTACGAGTATGTGCTTGGTCAGTTGACTTTTTTTTTTTTTTTTTTTTATGTGTCCGACTCTGGGCATAGGCTTTACAGCCTGCTATCAAGGCCCAGCCGTCCTCCTACATACTACATGTCACCACTTCGGCGCTAACACCCACCGTCCGTATTGAATACATGCTAGGGCTGTCTCATACAGGACTGGTGTATTGGTATTAGTGGGGTTATTTTACGACATGTCGGCGGGTCTTCTGGTAGATCAGTAAAGCCTGATTTAATGAAATTCAAATCCTTAAACTGTTCCCTGCCCCAGCGAGGATTCGACTGGTTGCAACAGCATAATGTTGCCTATGTCTTATTCTATTTTTCACTGTTGTCTGTCACCATGTGACCCTGGGAGTTCTACTGTCAGCTTTTTTTTTCTGAGTGTGGGTGGGTTAACCATTCAAACAATCAATCCCTTTCTTACTGAGGGGATTGCTTGGTAGGAACCCATGACCTTCTGGCACTTGTTGGTAGGTAGAGTCCAAGTCTTGGGGATGTACACCATCTGCACCTCCATGAGCACCGGGTTGTTTATGGATTGCACATTATTTTGTCTGTGTTTAGAGTAGATGCTTGTGTTATGGAAGGGAGAATCCTGTCTTTTGTGGAGGCAGCCGAACTGCTTTGAAAGATTTAGGATTTCCAGGTTTTAGTGTTTTTTTTTTTATTTTGCTAAATTTGATTAATAGTTTTTGCTATGTTTTTTCACTGTTGTCTGGAGGCATATGCCCCTGGCAGTTGCATCGCTAGTTTTTATTTAGTTTAATCAGTCAATCAATCAATCCTCAACAGATTTACGTATCATCTGTCAATGCACCACCCAAGTACACAAACTCCCGCGTCAGTTTGGTTCTGTCTCTGTTTACCATTAAATTACATAATGAGTCACCTTCCTTCTCCATAACCATCACTTTTCATTTATCCAGATTCACTTTCACTGGCACAGAAGAGATTTGAAATACTCCACCCTTCACCATTTACCTGAGATACTCCACCATTCACCTGAGATACTCCACCCTTCACCATTTACCTGAGATACTCCATCCATCGCCAATTACTTGAGAAATTCACCCTTCATCAATTACCTGAGATTCTCCACCCTTCACTGTTTACCTGAGATTCTTCACCCTTCACCATTTACCTGAGATACTCCACCATTCACCATTTACCTGAGATACTCCACCATTCACCATTTACCTGAGATACTCCACCATTCACAAAATCCTTGAGTGTGAGAGGATGCCGGAGGAGTGGAGAAAAAATGTTCTGGTTCCGGTTTTCAAGAACAAGGGTGATGTGCAGTGCTGCAGCAACTACAGAGGTATAAAGCTGATTAGCCATACTATGAAGATATGTTAAAGAGTGGTGGAAGCTAGACTGAGAGGAGAAATGAGGATCTGTGTGGAGCAACTCGGCTTTATGCCAGGGAGAAGTACTATTGACGCCATATTTGCTTTGAGAATTGTGATGGAGAAGTATAGAGAAGGCCAGAAAGAGCTGCATTGTGTGTATATAGTCTTGGAGAAGGCTTATGGCAGGGTACAGAGAGAGGAGCTGTGGTACTGTATGAGAAAGTCAGGAGTGGCAGAGAAGTACGTGAGGGTGGTGAAGGACATGTACGACGATAGTGTAACAGCAGTGAGGTGTGTAGTAGGAATGACTGAGGGTTTTAAGGTGGAGGTGGGATTGCATCAAGGATCGACTTTCAGCCCCTTCTTGTTTGCAATGGTGATGGACAGATTGACAAATGAAATTAGACAGGAGTCTCCGTAGACAATGATGTTTTTTTTTTTTAATGCAAGGAAGAAGAAGCCAAAGGCCATGGACCCGCACATTACTATTCCTTCCAAGAATAATAAAAAAAACAATACAAAGAAGAGCTAAATTCAAGATCCGTTCATTTCGAGATGCTTGGACACACTGCGTTTGAAAGACTGGAGATCATAGGACGTAGGAAATACAGACAGAGGAAGACAGTTCCAGAGTTGACCAGTTCCCTAAATGATGGACTGGGAGTAACGGTTAACTCTTGCATTAAAGAGTTGGACAGAAAAGGGATGAGAGGTTGTTGCTAGACGGGTACTACGTGCCCGTCGTAGAGGTGGAGGGATGCAAGCAGAGAGTTCAGAGGAACAGTGGCCATTGAAGTAGCGATAGAAAAGAGATAAAGATGCAAAAGTGCAGTGAAGAGACAGAGGTTGAAGGGAGCTAGTAAGAGGAAGAGAGTTAATGAGACGAAAAGCCTTTGGCTCCACCCTATTGGGAAGGGCTGTATGTGGGGACCTTCCCCACACATGAGAGTTGTACTCCAAACAAGGGTGAATAAAGTCCGTGTATAAAGTCAACAACTGTCCAGGGGCGGAGTTGGCTTAGCACACGTAATATCTTGGAAGCAGATTTCACAAGAGTTGTAATATGTTCTTTCCAATATAAGTCCCGAGTGAATGAAACCCCAGGAATGTTCAAGGATGCAGGAACGAGCTGGATATTATTAAACTTTAGTGGGTGCTCCTGTGGAAGGCTTTGTCGAGTTGATAGTGTAAGAACTGAGTCTTTGATGCATTAAAAACAACAAGAATATTTTTACCCTAGTGAGAGATACGAGCCAAGTCAGGCATTATGTGTGCCATTGCCTCATCCCTTGCTTGTTGAAGTAACTGCTGAGATGAAAGTTGCGGGAACCGAATGGAAACCTGAAGGGTGAAATCATCAGTGTACGAGTGGATAGGGTTAGATGTACAGCATATAAGGTCAATGATGAATAAAAGGAATAGAGTTGGTGATAGGACACAGCGCTGAGGAACACCATGTTGATTGATCTAGGAGAAGAGCAATAGTCGTCTACAACAGCTGCTATAAAACGACCAGAAAGAAAGCTAAAGATGAAGGCACAGAGAGAAGGATAGAAACCGTAAGAGGGCAGTTTAGAAATTAAAGATTTATGCCAGAATCGATGGAAAGCCACTGAGATGTCGAGTGCAATTGCAAAGCTTTCGGCAAAGTCCCGAAAGGAGGATGACCAGGAGTCTGAAAGGTAGGTAAGAAGATCGCCAGTGGAGCATCCCTGACGGAATCCATACTGACGATCAGAGAGAAGGTTGTGATAGGAAAGATGCTTTGAAATGTTTCTGTTAAGAATAGACTCGAACACTTTTGAAACAGGATGTTAAAGTAATTGGAAGATAGTTAGAGGGTTGGGAATGGTCATCCTTGTTTGGGACAGGCTGAATGAGAGCAAACTTTCAGCAAGAAGGAAAGGTACAGGTTGACAGACAAAGGCGAAAGAGTTTACCTAGGCAGGGTGTAAGCTCAGAAGCACAGTTCTTGAGGACAACAGGAGGGACCCCATCAGGCCCATATGCCTTGTTAGTATTGAGGCCAGTGATGGCTGAAAATACATCAGTTGAAGACATTTTAATCTCAGCCATAAGGAAGTCTGAGGGGGAAGTGATGGAGGAACAGCACCGGAATCGTCTAAGGTGGAATTGGAGGAGAAAGCATGAGCAAAGAGATCGGCTTTATCAGTAGAAGAAATAGCTACAGAGCCATCAGAGCAGAAAAGAGGAGAGAAGGATGATGAGGTAAAGTTGTTAGAAAGGTTTTTGGTAAGGTGCAAGAAGGAGCGTGAAGAATTCGAGTTAGAGAGTTGAGAACACTTAGCGCGGATGAAATTACTTTTAGCAGAGCGAAGAATAGACTTAGCACGATTCTGGGCTGAAACATAAGAAAGATGTGATTCAGGGGTGGTTTGGCTCCGGTACCTTTTGTAGACCCTCTCCTTGTTGCAGACAGCATTAGAACAAGCGTGATTAAAGCAAGGCTTTCTTGCATTATTCAGACTGTATGAGAAAGGAATGTATGCTTCCATGCCCAAGAGAATAACCTCCGTAATGTATAAGGCACACGGAAATGGCTCCCGGCAATGGAAGTATTAATCATTCCAGAGAAAATCAAAGAAGTACTGCCTGAGGGCCTCCCAATCTGCAGCTCCAATGTGCCACAGACGGCATTTCTTTGGAGGCTCCATAGGCCGTACCGAAGCGATAAGACAGGTTAAAATAATAAGGTTATGATCGGTGGAGTCAAACGGAGAGAAAAGATTGTCAGTGTAAGCAGAAGGATTAGTTGTAAGAATGAGGCCAAGTATGTTGGAGCTCTCTCCTAGGCAGTCAGCGATAAGGGTAGGGTGCTGTACAAGCTGCTCTAGGTCATTAAGGATAGAAAGGTGTAGACTTGTTCACCAGGTGGATCAGTGAATGGAGAGGAGAGCCAAAGGTGGTGGTGAACGTTGAAATCTCCTAGAATGGAGATTTCAGAGAAAGGAGATATGGATAGAATGTGTTCCATCGTAGAAGTAAGAGAGTCGAAGAATTTTTGATAGTCAGTAGAATTAGGCAATAAGTAAACAGCACAGATATTTTTAGAGAATGACAAGAGAGCCGAAGCTAGAGAGTAGAGAATTCAGAAAAATCAAGTTCAAGAACACGAGAGCAAGATAGGTCGTTGTGTACATATACACAACAGCCACCTTTGGCTTTGAAATGAGTATAGAGAAAGTAGAAGGATACAGAAAAGGGTTTGCTGTCAGTTGCCTCAGACAGCTGAGTCTCTGTTAAGAAGAGAAGGTGAGGTTTAGAGGAGGACAGGTAGTGTTCCACAGAAAGAAAGTTAGAAGAAAGGCCGCGGATGTTGCAGAAATGACAGTGGATCCAGGCATGAATCATCACCGGGAGAGGGGCACGTGTGCACGGACGACATTGTGATATGTAGTGAGAGCTGAAAGGAAGCCGAGGCAGAGCTGGAGAGATGGAGATATGCATTGGAGAGAAAGGGAATGAAAGTAAGCAGAAGCAAGACTGAGGACATGTGTGTTAATAAGAGAGATGACAGGGGGAACCGTAAGGCTGCAAGGTGTAGAGGTGGCATAGGTAGATGAATTTAAATACTTGGGGTCAACTGTACAAAGTAACGGAGAGTGTGGTAGAGAGGTAAAAATGAGAGTGCAGGCTGGATGGAGTGGGTGGAGAAAGGTGAGAGGAGTGACCTGTGACAGAACGGTTTTTGCAGAAATGAACGGGAAAGTTTGTAAGACTGTAGTGAGGCCAGCGATGTTGTTCGGAATGGAGTCAGTACAACTGACGAAAAGACAGGAGGCAGAGCTGGAGGTAGCAGAACTGAAGATGTTGCGTTTTTCGCTAGGAGTGACGAGGTTGGATAGAATTAGAAATGACCATATTAGAGGGACAGCGCACCTGCGTCAGTTTGGGGACAAAGCTAGAGAGGTGAGACTGAGATGGTTTGGACATGTGCATAGGAGGGATGAGGAGTATGTCGGGAGGAGGATGCTGGAAATGGAGCTGCCAGGCAAGAGAAAGAGAGGATGAACATCGAGAAGGTTTATGGAGGTAATAAAGGAGGACATGCGGGTGGTAGTTTTTTTTTTATGCAAGAAAGAAGGAACCAAAGGCCATGGGCCAGCATAGTGTTCCTTCCATGAAAAAGGAAAAACAACACAAAAGAGAACCAAATTCAAGATCCATTCATTTTGAGATGCCTGGACACACTGCGTTTGATAGACTGGAGATCATAGGAAGCAGGGAATACAGACAGAGGAAGACAGTTCCAGAGATGACCAGTTGGATAAATGAAGGACTGGGAGTAACGGTTAACGCTTGCATTAGAGAGTTGGTCAGAAAAGGGACGAGAGTTTGTTGCTAGACGGGTACTACATGCCCGTCGTTGAGGTGGAGGGATGCAAGCAGACAGTTCAGAGGAACAGTGACCGTTGAAGTAGCGATAGAAGACAGTGAAACAGTGCGGCGAAGAGAAAAAGGTTGAAGGGAATCAGTAAGAGGAGGTGAGTTAATGAGACGAAAAGCCTTAGACCCCACCCTATTGAGAAGAGCTGCATGTGGGGAGCTTCCTCACACATGAGAGTTGTACTCCATACACGGGCTAATAAAACCCGTGTATAAGGTCAACAACTGTGCAGGGGTAAAGAAAGTTCAGAATCGGCTTAGCACACCCAATCTCTTGGAAGCAGATTTCACAAGAGATGTAATGTGTCCTTTCCAAGATAAATCCCGAGAGAATGAAACCCGAAGCATGTTCAAGGATGATGCAGGACTGAGCTGGACATTATTAAACATTAGTGGGTAATCCTGAGGATGATTTTGTTGGGCTGATAATTGTAAGAGCTGAGTTTTTGATGCATTAAAAGTAACAAGATTATTTTTACCCCAGTCAGAGATACAAGCCAAGTCAGACATTAGGTTTCCAATAGCCTCATCCCTTTTTTGTTGAAGTAACTGCTTTGATGGACGTTGTGGAAACCAAATGGAGAGGTGAATGGTGGAATCATCAGCATATGAGTGGATAGGGTTAGATGTACACCTTAGAAAAACATTGATGAATAAAAGGAAGAGAGTTGGTGATAGGACAGAACCCTGAGGAGCATCACTGTTGACAGGTCTAGGAGAAGAACGAAGGCCGTCTACAACAGCGGCTATAGAACGACCAGAAAGGAAGCTAGAGATGAGGGCACAGATAGATGGATAGAAACCGTAGGAGGGCAGTTTGGAAATTAAAGATATATGCCAGACTCGATCGAAAGCCTTTGAGATGTCAAGTGCAATGGAAAAGTTTTCGCCAAAGTCCCGAAAGGAGGATGACCAGGAGTCTGAAAGGTAGGTGAGAAGATCGGCAGTGGAGCGTCCCTGACGGAACCCATACTGACGATCAGAAAGAAGGTTGTGATAGGAAAGATGCTTTAAGATTTTTCTGTTAAGAATTGACTCGAAAACTTTTGAGACACATGATGTTAAAGCAATTGGACGATAGTTAGAGGATTTGGAATGGTCACTCTTCTTTGGGACTGGCTGAATGAGAGCAAACTTCCAGCAAGAAGGAAAGATACACTCGAGCTCGTAAATTCGCGACCACGTACCCTAGCTGTCTCCGTAAACTGTCCTGGTAACACTGTTTGGGGGAGGGGCCAGAGTACGTGGAACATATCCTCCGTACCATCATAATCCGTATCTGGTTTGGTTTGGTTTCTTAAGATTCGTCTGCAATAATGGACGCTATCGACATACGGTTACTGATCCTAGATATTACGTATCACCTTTATCAGTGGAAGGGAATTGAGGCATGCACATTATTAGTAGTAGCGTCGAGCTTTTAATACTAAGGATTGTATGGAGCTGTAATTGGTTCGGGCACCGATACAGTTGTCTCTGATTTAACCAAGAAATCGTCGAAATGGCACCTAAGACCAGAGATCAGACGCTACAGTTCTGGCTACCAGCAAACATGGCTCAAGATCCTCAAAACTTAAGCCTCCGTTCTAGACTTGTTGCCAAGAGACAAGCAGGAATGTCTGTTGCTGCCATAGCAGAGGATGAAGGAGTGTCCCAAACAACAGTCAAAAAATGGTGGAGACGGTGGCAAGCAGAGAGCGATGTATGCGACCATCTGAGGAGCGAGAGATCGAGGAAAAGAACACCTGGTGACAACCGGAGAATCATTGACCAGGCAACACGAACACCCATCATCAATGCCGTGCAAATCAGGGAGCAACTTCAGTTACAAGTGTCCAGGCAGACGGTATGCAAACGACTTCATGAAGACGGTGTGCATCATAGGATCCCTGCTGAGAAGGAAATGTTAACTGAGAGGCATCGGAACGGCCACCTTGTGTTCGCACAACAGCATGTGAACATGGACCTTGATTACTGGGGGCGAATGATATTCTCCGACGAGAAATCAATTTCTTCTACCACACACGGACGGGCTCACAGTTGGCTACGCAACGGAACAAGATACAACCGTGAAAACATCTATGAAGTAGCACGTAGTGGCCATGTGACGTGCGATGTGTGGGGCTGGGTCCATCTATACAGTGTGGGTGAATTGGTTGCTATCGACGGCCTATTGACTGCTGAGAAATATATTGAAATATTAGAGGAAGTAATGGTCCCTACAGTTCGTGCTATGGCTACACCTTTTCCTGAACGGATTATTTTCATGCAGGTTGCTATATTGTATACTATCGACTCCGTTTCCATATTCATGGCGTATAATCACCTGTTATTGGAACCTATCGCACATTCAGCACATCTATAAATTACCAACTGAGCCTTACCTATGATAATGCAACATTTTCTACAACGGGCCATCATTATCCATGTGTATTTATGTCATTCTTAAGACAACCCTGTCCATACTGCACGAATCGTAAGCCGATGGTTCAGGGACCATGCAGACATAGATCTGCTTCCTTGGCCAGCTAAGGCTGCGGATTTAAACCCAATAGAGAACTGTTGGGCGATGATGGTCAATAGCTGGCCACAGAGACAGGAGAGGACACTGACGCACTTGTGCAGCACTATATGCATGAGTGGGAACGACTCTGGAGAAGACAGGGTGATATCTACAACATTGTTGCATCCCCCCCATCTAGATTGCAGGAAGTTATTAACAACGATGGCAGATGGACACATTACTGACACATTACAGATATCAATAAAACATCTACTGTATGTGGAACAAAAATTGCTAAAAGTTTCAGCCTGCAAAATTATTGCCTCGCTCTGTAGTGCAGCGAGGATTCGGTCCCTTTTTTCCTAGAGCCTAAGATGTGTGTGTGTGTGTGTGTGTGTGTGTGTGTGTGTGTGTGTATGTGTGTGTGTGATTGCTACCTCCCGTGGGATGAAGAAGCGTGGATATTAGTATTACGTGTCTGTATTTTACAATATTGAGCTGAATGCTGCTCACAGTAGCCATTCACTAATAAAGTGACATATAGTATACCGATTTCATATTTGTATTTACAAGTGTTGATGGATGACTAAGCGACACCTGTGTCGGTACGCGAACCAATTACAGCTCCATACAATCCTTAATATTAAAAGCTCGACGCTACTACTAATAATGTGCATGCGTCAATTCCCTTCAACTGATAAAGGTGATACGTAATATCTAGGATCAGTAACCCTATGTCGATAGGGTCCATTATTGCAGACGAATCTTAAGAAACCAAACCAAACCAGATACGGATTATGATGGGACGGAGGATATGTTCCACGTACTCTGGCCCCTCCCCCACACAGTGTTACCAGCACAGTTTACGCAGACAGCTAGGGTACGTGGTCGCGAATTTACGAGCTCTGGTGAACAACTTGATAGACAAAGGTGAAAGACTTTACCTAGACAGGGTGTAAGCACAGAAGCACAGTTTTTGAGGACAACAGGAGAGACTCCATCAGGCCCACCATATGCCTTGTTAGTGTTGAGGCCAGTGATAGCAGAAAATACATCAGCTGAAGACATTTTAATGCCAGCCATGAGGAAGTCAGAGGGGGGAAGTGATGGAGGAACTGCACCAGAATCGTCTATGGTGGAATTGGAGGAGAAAGTCTGAGCGAGGAGATCTGCTTTATCAGTAAAAGAAATACCTACAGAGCCATCAGAGTAGAAAAGAGGAGGGAAGGATGATGAGGTAAAGTTGCTAGAATGGTTTTTGGCAAGGTGCCAGAAGGAGTGAGAAGAATTCGAGTTGGAGAGTTGAGAACATTTAGCACGGATGAAATTATTTTTAGCAGAGCGAAGAACAGACTTAGCACGATTCCGGGCAGAAATATAAAAAAGATGTGATTCAGGAGTGGGTTGGCTCTGGCATCTTTTATTGGCCCTCTCCTTGTTGCGGACAGCATTAGAACAAGCGTGATTAAATCAAGGCTTTCTTGCATTAGTCAGAGGATATGAGAAAGAAATCTATGCTTCCATGCCCGAGAGAATAACCTCCGCAATGCGCAAGGCATACTCAGATGGCTCCCGGCCATGGAAGCAATAATCATTCCAGTGAAAATCAAAGAAGTACTGCCTGAGGGCCTCCCAATCTACAGCTCTTAAGTGCCACAGGCGGCGTTTCTTTGGAGGGTCCACAGGCCGTACCGGAGCGATAGGACAGGTTAAGGTAATAAGGTTATGATCGGAGGAGCCCAACGGAGAGAAAAGATTAACAGTGTAAGCAGAAGGATTAGTTGTTAGGAAAAGGTCAAGTATGTTGAAACTCTCTCCAAGGCGGTCAGGGATACGGGTAGGGTGCTGTACAAGTTGCTCTAGGTCATTAAGGATAGAAAAGATGTAGGCTTGTTCACCATGTGGATCAGTGATAGGAGAGGAGAGCCAAAGGTGGTGGTGAACAGAAGAAGACGCAGAAGACAGAGTAAGATCGTGACGGCTGATCCTCTGTGGCGACCCCTAAGGGGAGAGCCGAAAGAAGAAGAAGGGACCACCATTCACCTGAGAAACTCCCCCTTCATCACTTACCTGAGATACTCCACCCATCACCATTTACCTGAGATTCTCCACTCTTCACCATTTACCCGAGATACTCCACCCATCACCATTTACTTGAGATACTCCACACTTCACCATTTACCCTTCACCATTTACCTGAGGTAATCCACCATTCACCATTTACCTGAGGTACTCCACCATTCACCATTTAACTGAGATACTCCGCCCTTCACCATTTACCTGAGATACTCCTGTATTCACCATTTACCTGAGATACTCCACCATTCACCTGAGATACTCCTGCATTCACCATTTACCTGAGATACTCCACCATTCACCAATTACCTGAGATACTCCATCATTCACCATTTACCTGAGATACTCCATCCTTCACCATTTACCTGAGATACTCCACAGTTCACCATTTACTTGAGATACTCCACCATTCACCATTCATTGCCAGACTCATCCTTTTCTCCATAGCTCGAGTCGTTACCTCTTTCATAACCCCATCAATACTGAACAGCCAAGGGATCATCACACAACTTGTTCCGCTCTAATCTTGATCTTGAGCCAGTCACTTCGATGCCCTCTTATCACTGTGCAGTTTCACTACCGCATTCTCGGCCCATAAAGAGGCTTTCTGGCATTTCATCCTTTCCAGTTAATTTCTGCATATGGCACGGTAATATTCCCCTGAACGTTCTTCCTACAGAGTGTGCTGATATGACAAAGTTATAAATAACCCTCAACAAAGCAGTTGCGTGTAGTATTAAAAATATATCGATAAGGAAGAGGTGTAAGAGAGCCTCCAAAGCTAATGAAAATATATGCGTTAGATCTCAGGACGTGTTTTGGAGCAGAAAATACAGGAATGTAAAATTATCAGACGATAACTAGCTTCCTTGCTTCGACTTACCATAAAGGCAGACATCTCTAAGTCACCATT
Organism: Birgus latro; assembly: GCA_018397915.1. Classification (NCBI taxonomy): domain Eukaryota; kingdom Metazoa; phylum Arthropoda; class Malacostraca; order Decapoda; family Coenobitidae; genus Birgus; species Birgus latro. The sequence continues at coordinate 13,076 of JAGKTI010023272.1, forward strand.
CTACCAAGAAGCACGTACTGGATACCAGCTTCTTGCTTTGGCTTACTTCAGTCATAGCTGATTTAAGAATCTACCACTTGGCATTGAATGGGACTTCTCTTCAAACTGTGCTCAGAGACTTACACATCATCAGTGGACGCACTTCATGAGAAGGTAGCAACCATTGACGATGCTTCACTGCATATGCCTGTTATAGGGGAAATCTCCAGTTCCATGATCCAGTACAGAAGACTAGAAACAAGTAATCCGTCTTCAACTTTGTTATCCCCAAACAAGGTGACGTCCAGGTGAAAATACCCTGGGTTGACAACTACATATTCACCAGGCCATATACAACAGTATTTGTTAACCACAATATCAACCTATATAATTGTTTCCCACAGTACACAGACCCATTTCTTTTCCATGTCACTGTATGCATCACAAGTAGTCATGGTTTGGGGCCCACTGTCTGTTGAATCGTTCTTTTGTTTGGAAGTTATTCAAAGTCATTCACACTCCTTTGTATACAAGATCAAAAGAATATATCGCTGCACACATATCGGGACCCCATACACGATGACTGTTATGAAATGCCTGTTGATTCAAAATCATGTTGGTTGACTTGCTTACATGAGATACCATATATTATAGTGTAGTTTGCATGTGAAATATCCTAATCTGTATTATTATCTTACGCCCATTCAGATGAAAACAGAATAGTCTCTTGGAATTGCTTAAGTTATAATGATTACTTGAGACATCTTGTGATCCCTTCTGCACCATGCTCCTTCTTTTCATAGGATGTACATAGTTCATATGAGCACCCACCAACCACTCTCTCAGTGTATTAATGTCTTAAGCTGAGTCTATACTGTATGACAAGCCAGATGGTTTTGTGAAACCCAGGAAAGTATAGACTGGGTGGTAACTTAATAAAGAAAACGCTTGGTTGTCTAATGAGTTATGACGTTCCAACAAGACGATGTCCATATGAGTTTAATCCTGAGGAGTGGTTGAGGTATTTGGCTCTCACATTTGCTAACCAGAGACGAGCAATGTTCGTCACCCTCGCCTTAAATGTTAGGACTGAGTAGCCTACCACCAAGCCCTACATTCCCAGTGGACCAGAAAAGGTGGAAGACAAAAAAGAAAAAAAATCTCCAATTGCCCATGTAACGCATTTGAAAATTCATTGTCACTTACTGTATATCTTTCCATTCTCAACAAACGCCCAGGATATTAAAAATATAATCTTGAATAAGTAGTACTCGATGGGTACAGAACAACACTGTAGAGATTGAACAGAAACAAGCAATTATTGATTATCTGATTAGACACTTACCTTAGGATTGCAGAGACAACAGGTGAATGTGGTGTGGTTGTTAAGAGCATTAGTTGACAGCCAGTGAGATGCTGTTCCACTACCTGATGCACCATCTCCCCAGTCTGCTCCACGCCCACCTCCTGCCCATCCATTCTCAGTGCCTTCGCCATCACAACGTCCACCATCAATAATAGCTGCCACCAGCACTTCATAAGGCCTGGTGCATATGTTGCCCTGTGTAGAAAAAAGGTAAAAGGTACGTAAACAAAAAAAAAATCACTTCCTCCTCACAGCTGACAGGCAGCCACTGAATATTGATTCCTTTGTCCATGTTTCAGATTTAGGTTTGAAAACGTTCGACAAAGTTCCTGTGGCCGGCCTGCGAATCGAATTAACTAACCTCGAACCGAACTATTGACCTCTTAATGCCACCAATCGAATTAGTGATGTCTTAATGCCAGGATTCAGCTTATGGGCCTCTGAATGCCACGAATCAGGGCTG
>JAGKTI010023273.1:1788-13392 GCA_018397915.1 Birgus latro
ACGGGTACTATGTGCTCGTCATAGAGGTGGAGGGATGCAAGCAAACAGTTCAGAGGAACAGTGACCATTCAAGTAGCGATAGAAGAGAGATAAAGATGCAACAGTGCGGCAAAGAGAAAAAGGTTGAAGGGAATCAGTAAGAGGAGGAGAGTTAATGAGATGAAAAGCCTTTGACTCCACCCTATTGAGAAGAGCTGCATGTGGGGAGCCTCCCCACACATGAGAGCTGTACTCAATACATGGGCAAATAAAACCTGTGTACAAGGTCAACAACTGTGCTGGGGTAAAAAAAGTTCGGAGTCAGCTTAGGACACCAAATCTCTTGGAAGCAGATTTCACAAGAGATGTAATATGTTCTTTCCAAAACAAATCCCAAGAGAATGAAACCCCAAGCATGTTCAAGGATGATGCTGGAATGAGCTGGACATTATTAAACATTAGTGGGTAATCCATAGGAAGATTTTGTCGGGTTGATAAGTGCAAGAACTGAGTTTTTGATGCATTAAAAATAACAAGATTATTTTTACCCCAATCAGAGATACAAGCCAAGTCACACATTAGGTGTGCCATAGCCTCATCCCTTTTTAGATGAAGTAACTGTTGAGATGGACGTTGCGGAAACCGAATGGAAAGGTGAAGGGTGGAATCATCAGCATATGAGTGGATAGGGTTAGATGTACAGCTTAGAAGGTCATTGATGAATAAAAGGAAGAGAGTTGGTGATAGGACAGAGCCCTAAGGAACTCCACTGTTGATAGGTCTAGGAGAAGAAAGATGGCCATCTACAACAGCGGCTATAGAACGACCAGAAAGGAAGCTAGAGATGAAGGCACAGATACAAGGATAGAAACTGTCAGAGGGCAGTTTGGAAATTAAAGATTTATGCCACACTTGATCGAAAGCCTTTGAGATGTCAAGTGCAATGGCAAAGCTTTCGCCAAAGTCCCGAACGGAGGATGACCAGGAGTCTGAAAGGTAGGTGAGAAGATCTCCAGTGGAGTGTCCCTGACGGAACCCATACTGACGATCAGAAAGAAGGCTGTGACAGGAAAGATGTTTTAAAAAATTTTTGTGAGACACAGGATGTTAAAGCAATTGCACGATGGTTAGAGGGTTGAGAATGGTCACCCTTCTTTGGGACTGGCTGAATGAGAGGAAACTTCCAGCAAGAAGGAAAGGTACAAGTTGACAGACAAAGGCAAAAGAGTTTACAACAGGAGGGACTCCATCAGGCCCATATGCTTTGTTAGTACTGAGGCCAGTGACGGCAGTAAATACATCAGCTGAAGAAATTTTAATGTCAGTCATGATGTAGTCAGAGAAAGGAAGTGATGGAGGAACAGCACTGGAATCGTCTCAGGTGGAATTGGAGGAGAAAGTCTGAATGAAGAGATCTGCTTTATCAGTAGAAGAAATAGCTACAGAGCCATCAGAGTAGAAAAGAAGAGGGAAGGATGATGAGGTAAAGTTGTTAGAAAGGTTTATGGCAAGGTGCCAGAAGGAGCGAGAAGAATTCAAGTTAGAGAGTTGAGAACATTTAGCACAGATGAAATTATTTTTAGCAGAGCGAAGAACAGACTTAGCATGATTTCGGGCAGAAATATAAAAATGATGTGATTCAGGGATTGGTTGGCTCTGGTACCTTTTATAGGCCCTCTCCTTGTTGCGGACAGCATCAGAACAAGCATGATTAAACCAAGGCTTTCTTGCATTAGTCAGAGGATATAAGAAAGGAATGCATGTTTCCATGCCCGAGAGAATAACATCCGTAAAGCTCAAGACACACTTAGATGGCTCCCGGCCATGGAAGCAATAATCACTCCAAGGAAAATCAAAGAAGTACTGCCTGAGGGCTTCCCAATTTGCAGCTCTAAAGTGCCACAGGCGGCGTTTCTTTGGAGGGTCCACAGGCCGTAACGGAACGATAGGACAGGTTAAGGTAATAAGGTTATGATCGGAGGAGCCCAACGGAGAGAAAAGATTAACAGTGTAAGCAAGAGGAATAGTTGTTAGGAAAAGGTCAAGTATATCTGAACTCTCTCCAAGGCAGTCAGGGATACGGGAAGGGTGCTGTACAAGCTGCTCTAGGTCATTAAGGATAGGAAAGATGTAGGCTTGTTCACCAGGTGGATCAGTGAAAGGAGAGGAGAGCCAAAGGTGGTGGTGAACATTGAAATCTCCTAGAATAGAGATTTCAGAGAAAGGAGAAATGGATAGAATGTGTTCCATCGGAGAGGTAAGATAGTCAAAGAATTTTTGATAGTCAGTAGAATTAGGAGATAAGTAAACAGCACAGATATATTTAGTCAGAGAATGACGGGAAAGCTGAAGCCAGAGAGTAGAGAATTCAGAAGAATCAAGTTCAGGAACACGAGAGCACGATAGATCGTTGCATACATATACACAACAGCCACCTTTGGCTTTGAAATGACAATAGAGAAAGTAGGAGGATACAGAAAAGGGTTTCCTGTCGGTTGCCTCAGACAGCTGACTCTTAGAGAGAAAGAGAAGGTGAGGTTTAGAGGAGAAGAGGTGGTGCTCAACTGAGTGAAAGTTAGAGGAAAGGCCATGAATGTTACAGAAATGAAGAAGGAGTGAGTCAGACAGTGGTTCCAGGCAGTTCTGTGAGTCGTCACCGAGAGAGGGGCAGATGGTGGGGCATTTATGGACCCCCTTCCTGGGGACTCCTAGGCATGGTTTACATGCGTCATTTTTACAAATTTTGAAAAGGAAGTGTAGTGTGTACCGTGCATGTAGTTTGGTGTTGACGGTTAGAGAAACTTGTGTTGGAGAGAATGCTGGCTTACTATCTGTGTTACTAAGACACTGAAAAAGTTCAGCAAAGGGGGATGGTCAGGAACAAGTCCTGAGGGCTGATGAAACAGGGGCTCCAGCTCTCCCTGTCATCAGCTTTCCATCCACCTTGGGAGTACTGCCCTGTTCGATGGTTCTACAGTCTACTCCTACCAGCCTCCGCACACACGAGAGTTGTACTCTAAACGGGAGAATAAAACCCATGTATAAAGTCAACAACTGTGCAGAGGTAAAGAAGGTTCGGAGTTGGCTTAGCACACCTAATCTCTTGGAAGCAGATTTCACAAGATATGTAATATGTTCTTCCCAAGATAAATCCCAAGTGAATGAAACCCCAAGCATGTTCAAGGATGATGCAGGATTGAGCTGGACATTATTAAACATTAGTGGGTACTCCTGTGGAAGATACTGTCAGGTTGATAGGTGTAAGAACTGAGTCTTTGATGCATTAAAAACAACAATATTATTTTCACCCCAGTCAGAGATACGAGTCAAGTCACATATTAGGTGTGCCATAGCCTCATCCCTTGTTTGTTGAAGTAACTGTTGAGATGGGCATTGCAGGAACCAAATGGAAAGGTGAAGGGTGGAATCATCAGCGTACGAATGGATAGGGTTGGATGTACAGCTTAGAAGGTCATTGATGAATAAAAGGAAGAGAGTTGGTGATAGGACAGAGTCCTGAGGAACACCACTGTTGATAGACCTAGGAGAAGAACGATGGCCATTTACAACAGCGGCTACAGAACGACTAGAAAGGAAGCTAGAGATGAAGGCACAGATAGAAGGATAGAAACTGTAAGAGGGCAGTTTGGAAATTAAAGATTTATCCCAGACTTGATCGAAAGCCTTTATTTCCAGTCCCCGAAATGCCACGTTACCGGTTCATTGGGAGTGGAAAATCTTTTGCCGGTACTGTTCCTCATTTCCCAACCTGTCAAGACATTTGCCAAAAAGGTGTTTTGGGCATACAGTAAAACCTCGATATAATGGACTTCAGTAGACCGGAATTCGCTTTTATCGGACTCGAGGAGCTACCGGACTAAACTCCTATATATCGGAAAAAGTCCGATATAGCCAGAAAGCAATCCGGACTGCCTGACAACTTCAGCTATGTTCACCACAATAAGACAAGTAAAAGACATGTTTTTCAGTGCACAGTATAGTATTATTATACCATTTGATTAATGTAGTGAAGGTATAACACAGTACAATACTGCAATGGTGGTGAAAACTACCGATGCAATCTGGACTAATGTCTGATATATCGGAAAAAGTCCGGATTAGCAGGGGTAAGTCCGGATGTTGCTTTTATCAGAAAATCGCATATTTCGGACTGGCCTGAGCCCCAATTAGTCCGTTATAGTGAGGTCTTACTGTATTTTCTTCGGATTTTTTGCATTTACACTGGCCACTTCCTTTTTGACCCTCGTATAGTATGTACAGAAGACTTTCTTCACAATATCATTGTATTTTGAACACTTTGTTTATGCCATGCAGCCCAAGTTTATCTCAGCTCGTGAAGCTGAGTATCAGATTTCAAGCGAGGCTGTATCACATACAGATTTTAGGCCACCGTCAGCCATTTTCGGTCCTAGCCGGGTGTCAAAGGATTTCACAACAATCCATTTTTATGACAACTGCTTTTGTTTTTATTGCCTTTACAAGGCCCACTACCTGTTTTGACCTATGTATAGTATATAGAGATGCTTCACTTCACAATATCTTAGCATTTTCATCAATCTGTTTTTACCATGTGGTCCGAGTTTATCTGCTTGTGGTGCCGGGTATCAGATTTCGAGGGAGGCATGTCACTGACAGATTGTAGTCCTCTATCTGCACCCATGTCAACACAGCCTTACAAGTCAAAAGCCCTTGTTTTTTATTTTCCCGTCATGAGCTACGACTCCCGTCGTGTGCAGTCGTCACCTCTTCCTCAGTGGAAAGAAATCGTGGCAGCTTTAGCCATGTCAGACTTAGAGGAAAATCAACTGTCCACCTCCACTGGAAGGCGGGTGGAAATCTGTCCTTGTCTTCTTCCTCTACTCAACCTAGAGCAAAACAACGGATTCTGGATACATCACGGGAGATATGTTCTGCCCTTGACAAGTACATTAGCAGCAGCGAGGACGATGTGATGAGTGGCGAGGACGAGGACTTTGCGCCTGTGTCAGAAGGCCTGTCCACTGAGGAGGAGGAAAGCGACAAGGACGAGGACGAGCCAGCAGTTCCCCCTTCCTCTCCCCTTGCAGCGAACACACCAAGGAAAGCTCATTACCCTGCCCCTCCGCCCGTAGCAGACACTGGCCACGGTGCGTTTATATGGAAGGATGTGGACGACGAGGACAACCCCTTCATCGCTAATTCCTACACCTTCAACAGCAGCAACTCCGGAGTGGAAGCCAAAATCAAGGCCATGGCAAAAGATGCACCAGTCCTTGATTTTCCCTGGCTCATATTCAACGTGAACCTAACAGCACTGATGGTGAAGCAGACGAACAAATTCTTCACGATGAGTGGAGGAGTGGGGCAGGCATCTAACATTTGCCAGTGAGAAGGTGGACGGACGCTTTCCTTGATCATGCCACTTGCAAAGAAACACTTAATAAAGGAATACTGGGCGAAGAATCCTCTAGTGCAACTGTCTATGACCACAAAGTACCTAACAAGAGACCGCTACCAACTGATACTGCGGTTTCTCCATTTAGCAGATAATGAAAATATTGATGAAAGAGACTCTCTGGTCGAGATTCGTGCAGTGTTTGAAGACATTGTTGAGAAATTTAGAGAATTATTTGTGCCCAATCAAAACTTGGTGATTGATGAAAGCCTGGTGCTTTTTCAGGGACGCATACATTTCAGACAACACAGTGCAACAAAGAGGCATTGCTTCAGTCTAAAGATCTTCGTCTTGTGTGACTGTAAGACCAGAGCAGTGCTTGATATGATTGTGCATACAAGCAAAACAACCGACATAGGGAAGACTATCTGCTGGGTGTCTTGGGCGCGCTAGTGTGTGAACTAATGTCAGCATACATGAACAAGAGGCACGTGTTGTACCTCGATAACTGGTACACAAGCCCAAATTGTGCCAACACTTACACCAGCAAGATACAGGCACTGTTGGGACTGTAAGGGAACACAGAAAACATATGCTTAACCTGCCACAAGAACAGATAACTGGTGACATTACAAACAGAAAACTAACACTGTGCTATGTGTAAAGTGGAAAGACAAATGCAGTGTTACAACTCTCTCCACCTTATACACGGGGGATATGGTGTCTAGTGGAAAGAAGGACGGGCAGGGAAATGACATCTGTAAGCCCGATGTCATTCTTGACTACAAAATAAACATGCGTCTTGAAGACAAGGGTGACATGATGATCAGCCAAGTAGAATGTGTTCAGAAGACAGTGAAGTGGAACAAGAAACTTTTCTTTCGCCTGGTCAATGTTGCTCTCCTAAATACGTACATCTACTACAAACAGCACACAGGGATCAATATACCACTTCGTAAGTTTGTCCATACTCTTGCATATCATATATTGGAAAAGCATGGGAAACTGGCACGAACAGTAAACAGCCCTGCAGGTTCTGCCCCCACTCTACCTGACCGACTTGTGGGAGTGGATGCAATCAAAAGGCACCACATTGAAAGTATCCCTCTCATCACACAGAGATCACGACTACAAGGAGCCCATGCACAGTGTCACGTATGCAGTAACTCTATGAGAAAGAAACGAGAGAGCAAATCCACCCCATACCGGTATCATGAGTGCAGTGTTCCTTTGTGCCAAAAAGACTGATTTGTTGAATACCACTCACTCCAGACCTATTGAAAAGGAGCTACATGCAACTGTAAATAGTCATAATAGTAGTAAGAGCTGTATATGATACGCATAGAAAAGTAAGCAGAAAATAGTAGTATGCACTGTATATGATAAGCATAGAAAAGTAATAACTAAAGTGTAAGTGGCCAGTTATCTAGCTATACGAACAATAGTGCCCTAAGTTTATAATCATATGCGCCTGAGACACCCTACAAGATTCCGTGTAGTCACCTATCCTGAAAAAACGTCCACCATCTCATCAATCGCCAAGGCAGGCACCATTACCTCTAATCTCCCAGGGGATTGCAAGGGCAGGAGGTGTGAACGACCCAGTTTATACCTCCATGGAAACTACATAATAACTGCTGTTTACAAATAATAAACTTTGTATGTGTGTACTCGTGTTTTTTTCCCACCAAAATAATCACGCATGCTTTAGCTAAAAAAAAAAAAAAAAAAAAAAAACCTTGAAAATTTGACAGCTTATAGATTTGACAGCTCTGAGGGGAGGGGAGGGAGGGAAGGGATGAGGGGAGGGGAGGGGGAAGGGATGAGGGGAAAGGGGTGGGGAGGGTTTGGTGTGGGTGAGGAAGTTCAAGGGAAAGAAGGTATAAGAGAGAAATGGAGTGGAACCGCAAAAAAAAAGTCGCGACGTATTTTCTTCACAATCAGAGCTGCGAAGGGTAACTTTTTTTCAATTCTGACAGGCCATAGCTCAGTAACTATTTGGTCTAGACTGTTCCAGTTTGTGGCATAAGGTGTGTAAATTCAAGCTCCAAAACTTGGAAATAAAACCTTTTACTTTTGTAAGAGCTGAAAAAATGATCATGAATTGCATTCTGGGAGGAATCTCCGTCAAAACATTGCGTACCAGAGGGGTTAAGCAGTACAAGGACCTTACCAATTGAATTCATATTCCTCCAGCTTGTTTCTGTATTTTTCTGACTATTTTCAATTTGGTAAATTACATCTCCCTGATGAAAAATTTCCTCCCCATTATTATTGTCACATTCCTTAAGCCACTTACGACTGTTTCCAGCGCAATGGAAGAAACTCAACGTACTCAAAGGTGAGTTTCGTTTTCCAATTTCCCAACTGGAGGTTAGGTTATTAGGTACAGTTAAGCTAGGCTGAGTCAGGTTTAGTTAAACACTTAGGGTAGAACAGTCCCTTCCGCCATTATGTTAATGAATCAAACAAGAGTTGTCACAGCAGAACTGCTAAAAACAATGCGGAAACAGATTTAACAATAAATGTTTATTTACCAACCCAGAAATAATCAGAAAAATGCAAAAGACTCTCAAGAAGAACTGATTTGGTAAGGTGTTTCTACTGCTTAAAGTAGCGCATATGTTTTGCCCCCTCTAATGGATGTGAGTTCATAAATTTGCATGGTCCCGTAGCAGGGTTCGGGACAATTTTTTCAAAGTTTTAAATTAAATTTCTTTCTCCTACAGATGTGAAAAGACTTGTCTGGTGCACCTGGCTTCCCCCCCCCCACCCATCCTGTGATTTGCCATGATCTGTAATAGAATTAATAAAATTAGGGCGCATGTTACATTAGCATGTAAACATATGAACGAAGACATATGGGATGAAGTGACCATCTGACTGCTCGGGATGGTAATGTAGGGCCGTGTAAACATACCTGTGACCTTCATTCTCTTCCCATAATTGGTCAGAGTTTTTTATAGCTCGCCCTAACTCAACGTCACTGACACTGGTACAGTACAGAGTTGTGCAAGGCCAGCAGCTATAAAGGGGTTTATGGAATGCATTATTGTTCGTATCAATACTCTCTCATTCGCATATACATACAGAACAAACAAAAAAATAAGCAGTAAATGTACATTCAACTTTATGAAGCAGAAATAACTGTATGCTCAGTCGGTTCAAAATGAACTGGGAAGCGTAAAACTGAACAAAGAATGTGGAACTGAATGCTAACTTACGAGAACACGTGGGATGAAAGTGTAATTTTTTTCTGATTAGCAAACGTTTTTGTTTCATTTTGTCCCCCCAAATTGTGAAACCCATAAATTTTCATCTAAGCACTGAGCCTAAAGACCTTACCAATTCAATTCATATTCCTCTAGTTTGTTTTCTGTATTTTTCTGACTATTCTGAGGGTGGTAAATTACCTACTTTTGCTGAAAGATTTCCTCTCTCTTATTATCAACATGCTCCTTTAAGCGTACCTACGACCGTTTATGGCACAATAGAAGAAACTAAACGTACTCAAAGGTGGATTTCGTTTCCTAATTTCCCAACTGGAGCCCAGGTTGGTTTAGGTTATGTTAAATCATTAGGTAGTTAAGCTAGGTTAGGTTTGGTCAGGTTACAAGTCGCCTCACCAAACTCCACCCCACCACCCTTGTGATCAAGTTGTAAGCAGGATGTGTGGGTGGGGGGGTAGACTCACGCTCGTGTACCCATGGCTCACTCACTGGCAACTAGATGCTTGGTCTTTAAACTGGAGCTATCGTACGGATAATTTTACGTATTACCGTACCATTGACCATTCGGTCACCACCCGGATATACCGAAACCTGGATAATCGAGCTTTCACTGTACTTTCCATGCCTTTGTGGCAAATCACACATGGCCACTGCCCCTCTTCTTTGACAATACCACCCCCAGCCCTAAATACCATCACTTTTGTTTTATCTGCATTTACTCTTAAGACCTTGTGCCTCACTTCCTAAATCTTTCCTCCGCCTCCCTTTCATTCTCAGCAATCAACACCAAATCATCAGCATACAACATCTCCCACAAGAGCCCATTTCTGAAGTCATGTGAGAGGGCTTCAATTACCACAATAAACAAAAAGGGGCTTAAGACTGACCCCTGATGCACACCAACATTCATGGAAAACTCCTCACTCAAAACTCCATTCACCCTTACCTGGGTGTGAGCACCTGCATACATGGCCATAACCACCCTAAACAGCCACTCCTCGATCCCAAGCTTTCTCATTATCCACTTCACCACCTCGCCTGGGACTCTGTCAAAGGCCATATTCAAATCAACAAAAACAAATCACAGTTCTCTTTTCTTTCCTATACCTTTTTCCTGAAGCTGTCGAACAATGAATATGAAGCAAAACCATACAACAGAATGCAAAGTTCAACAATTAAAACCAACCAATTTCTGACTTCATGAGTACAACACGAACACTACCTGACCACAAACCATATCCACCAACCGAGCAAATGAACCTCACCTCCAAAACATCCTGGAGAGCAGTCAGAACCCTTGGCTCTGACCACCTCCCGATCATCATCACTACCAAAACCAGAATCACCCCAGCTGGCCACAGACACACATACACTAATTATAAGAGAGCCAACTGGGAAGCTTTCACAGCTGAAACAGAACAAAACTTTGAAACATTAAACAGTACATCCATCACAAACATCAACACTGCTGTGCACACATTCAATACAATTATACTAAATGCAGACAAAAGACACATCCCTAGAGGCAACAGAAAAAGACACAACCCCAACTTCACACCAGAAATTCAAGGCCTCATAAGACAACGGGACACACTACGACACTCCTGAACACCCCATACACATGACATCGTACAACAAATACAAGAACTCAACACTCAAATAAACAATAAAATATCAGAACAGCAAACACTAAATTGGAATAATTATCTCCAAACACTTGATCACAAAACAAACACCAGCAAACTCTACAAAACACTAAACAGCATCATACTCTCCAACAGCAACACTACACAATCTCACGCTGCCATCACAACAACAGACACCATAACTTCAAACAAACAACAAGCACTAACACTCTCATCAATCACTTTTCACATGTCAGCCATCTAAACCCCCATTGTGACGACCGATGAATCATCCGACGCAAAGACAGTTCCCCACAGACTCAGACTTTGCACCATTCACTTACAACCAGATGAAGCACATCATCTGCAACCTCAAGCATTCATCTCCCTGTAGACCAGACAACATAAGCAACATACACCTTAAACATCTTGGACCACAAGGCATACAAGCACTCACCAACATATCAAACTACAGCTACTTACACAACATAATACCCAACATCTGGAAGCATGGCACTATTATCACTATCCCCAAACCCAACAAAGACCCCACGTTACCTTCCTCACACTGCCCCATCACACTCCTCTGCACCCCCTCCAAGTCACTGAAAGACTGGTACTACAACTAATAACACCTCACACACCCATAGCCCAATCACAACATGGTTTTAGGCTGTTATGCTCCACAAACACTCTTCTTACAGACATTACACAGAGAGTTTTTGATGGCATGAATTCAGCTAGGCCATCACACAGAACACTCCTTGTCACACTAGACATTAGTAAAGCTTTTGATTCCATCCCCCGTCACAACCTCACAAACAAAAATATTCAACACAAACATGCACAATAACACAAAAAGATGGCTGGCAAACTACTTAGCAGGCAGATGTGCACATGTAACTTTTGCCGGTCAGTCTTCGAACATCAAAAACTTCACAAATGGCATCCCTCAAGGATCTGTTCTGTCCCCTACACTCTTTAACCTATACATGCATGACATACCCACACTCCATACACCACAGAGACACATAACTTCCTATGCAGATGACATAACACTGACATGTACACACCAAAATGCAAACACAGCCGCACACATCCTCCAACCTTACCTAAACACACTACATGAATGGTTCACTACAAACAAGCTCAAAATAGCCCCAGCCAACTCCACAGTGACCCTTCTCCCAAACTGGACAGTAGAAAACAGTCACATCCCACACCTCACCATAAACAACACTCCCCTACCAGACACATACATACACACACACACACACACACACACACACACACACACAAAATCCTTGGTGTAACATACATCAATGTCATTTAAACAACACATCACAAACATCAAAAATAAATTAACACCTAGACT
>JAGKTI010023274.1:0-14881 GCA_018397915.1 Birgus latro
TATATTTTTGTCTAAATTTACAAACCTTGATTTTATGGTCAAAAATGCAGTTTCTCAGGCTGGACCTATTTGCCACCTAAAAGGGTTAAGCCACATGATGGTGCTCTCCAGCCTGTGGGTAAGCTACATGATGGTGCTCTCCAGCCTGTGGTTAAGCCACGTGATGGTGCTATCCAGCCTGTAGTTAAGCCACATGATGGTGCTATCCAGCCTGTGGGTAAGCCACATGATGGTGCTATCTGCCTGTGGGTAAGCCACATGATGGTGCTCTCCAGCCTGTGGGTAAGCTACATGATGGTGCTGTCCAGCCTGTGGTTAAGCCACATGATGGTGCTGTCCAGCCTTAGTTAAGCCACATGATTGTGCTGTCCAGCCTGTGGTTAAGCCACATGATGGTGCTGTCCAACCTGTGGGTAAGCCACATGATGGTGCTATCCAGCCTGTGGGTAAGCCACATGATGGTGCTATCCAGCCTGTGGTTAAGCCATGGTCACATGGAGATATATTCAACTAATAGCAGAGGAGTGATAAGAGCAATGAAATTCCAGAAAGTGCTCACATGAGTAGTCCTGTCCACACAAGGAAAAAAATAGGGGGGGGGGGGCAGATATCTCCAGGTGAGTGTAAAACGAATGATAGTCGTTTTCTTTATTGAGTTTTACTAATGCAGGCATGAGTGTGGAAAAAAAAAAAAAAAACCAGGATGCTGCAAATCTGGCAATGTTAATGATTAAAAAAGTGGAGTATGACTAGAAAATATTTGTGGATGTTAAGTAGCTTGCCAGAGAGAGAAGTGAGAGCATTTGTTATAAAATGGTCAGAGAACTTAATTTGGATGAGCCAGAAACCATGAGGCTGTGGATATGACTTAGTAAAACCAAACAGCTTCATGTGTTGTCTTGTTTCTCATTATTGACAAGTAGGATACCAAAGTGAGGGAAGTCTGTGTCCGTGAGTGGGCAAGCAGGCTTGGATGTAAGCAGTAGCTGGTCAAACCCACATCCAGTGTATACTTCCATCATGTTATTCTATCTATCTATCTATTGCCAGACACCATAATCCCGTAAGGGGTGGCCATTTGACTTTGAGTTATTTTTTTTTTACGGGGAGGGGCACTAACCCTCCACCAACCCACTTGTTGACATGTAGGGAGCATGTATGGTTTGGTTATATGGTTACCACCCAGCGTTGTAAATGGTTTCTTGGCTTACAGGAAACCATTTGGCTTGTCACTCAATGTAATGCCACCTGTAAAGGAAAGAAAAGCAGTAAGAAGTGACAGGAAATATAGGAGAAATAGGAAGAAACGAGGGCAGGCACAGAAAAAGAATGATAAAGGCTAAGGAAGAAGTAGGCAGCACTACATCAAGTGAGTGGATGATGGTCGCCACCACCTACCACTAAAACATGTTATTCAAATTGTGTATTTCATCCATAATAATATTGTTATATTATGTGATGATTCAGGAAAAAAAATGAACATTACAATTTTAGGACACCAGTGAACTACTGCATTTGACTCTAATTAAGGACTTTTCTGTTTGTACTCAGATAAAGCATGGGGCAGAGCCTGATCTGGTTCGGATTTGAATCCAGGTTTTGCTTCTCTAGTTTATGATAAGAGAACAGTAACTGGTTGTAAGGCTGATTTTACCTGTGATGGTTTTCCACAGCTGTGCATGGCCCTGCTTGCCATGGATAGTGGTGATGATGATAATGAATTAAATTGCACTGCTAATATTTCTGCTGTGTACAGTTTTATGGCAGATATGTGGTAAATGCCATATATAGTACGGTACGGATGCCAGTGTGGAAGCTTAGAAGGGTAATCATTAAGGAGACACAAAATCATCCTGTTTTGCCCCCTCCCCTTCTCTCTCAATTACACTGATTTTTTTTTTTTTCCGTGAGTGCGTTTTTAAGTTTCAACGGACACCATCTTGTGCGTGAGACAGATGGGCACCATCTTCTAATACTATTTAGGCACAAATTTTCCCTCATCAGTGGTGATTTGCCCAAATTCAGCCCAGTGATTGTAACATAACCTCGTTAATTATAGCCTGCCTATACTCTACCTAACCTAAAGTTTTGTAACTTACCTAATTTATCCAAACCAAACCTATTTTAACCTAACCTAATTTTGCCAGTCCTACCTATCCTGATCTATTTTAACCCAACCTTAACTGAGCCTTGCAACATTTATCCTAACCTAATAATTTTCCCTAATCTAACCTAAATAATCCTAATTGCTGGTTTTGGCATTTATAAAATTGTCTATCACTCTATCTATTGCCAGACGCCTTAATCCCGTAAGGGATGGCCTCAAACAAATCGCCTCCATTTCGCCCTGATCCCTTATATTTCATTGCCCTGCCCCCAGCTCACACACCCCTCTCTCATATACCTCTCCACTCCATCCCTCCATCTCATCCTTGGCCTCCCCTTCCCTCTCCCCCTTTCCATCTCACTCATACACTCTCCTCATCAGTTTCTCACTCTTCATCATCTCCATATGGCCAAATCACTTCATTGTGTTTCTTCTAATGCTTCCTATCACACCCACATCCACATCACAACACTCCTTCTCTTCCTCTCCATGTGACTCCACATGCTCCTATCAAATAACTCATTTCCACTGCTCTCACTCTTGACTTCCGTCCCTCCAGCAAGGTCCAAGCTTCACTCCTGTCAAATAACTCATTTCCACTGCTCTCACTCTTGACTTCCGTCCCTACAGCAAGGTCCAAGCTTCACTTCCATACTTTAGAGTTGGTATCACAATACTGTCATGTAGTACAGTAGCTTTCTCACTTCCATGCTCACATCCCTGTTTCTTATCACTGCTTTCAAGGAACCAGCAATCTTTCTTCCCTGTTGTACCGTTTCAAGCACATCACCCTCTAAACTTCCATCCTTACTCATCATACTACTGAAGTACTTAAACGCACTCACATTTTCCATTTCCTTCTCATCCAAATTCACTGTACATTTACTGACTTCACTTCTCTCGAATACCATCACTTTACTCTTCCCTACATTCACATTTAGATTCTGTACAATCTTACACACTCTCCCAAACTCATCCAACAAATCTTGCAGCTCCCCTTCGTCTTTACTTAACAACACAGTATCATCTGCAGACAACAGTACAGGGAGTTTCCAAACACTTCCTTCTCTCTCTAGGGCCGTTCCAACATCTACTGCCCTACCTTGTATCTCTTTTATAACCCCATCCATATACAGACTGAACAACTGTGGAGAGATGACACATCCTTGTTTCAATTCAACGTTTAAATAGAAAAATTAACTCAGTTCGCTATCCACACAAACTGCAGCTTTAGCACCCTCATACATATTCTTCAGGGCCTTGAACAACTTCCCATGTACTCCATATATTCTTGATACTTTCCACAATCCCTGTCTATCCACCCTGTCATATTCTCCAAATCCATTAAGGCCACATACAACATCTTTCCCTTCTCTAAAAACTTTCCACCAAAGATCTAAGAATGAATATCTGATCTACACAACCTCTTCCCTTCCTAAAACATCTCTGTTCTTCTCCAACTGATTTCTCTGTTATTTCCCTGTCAATAAGTATCCTGCTATATACATTTTCCATTACACTAAGAAGACAAATGCCCCTATGATTACCACACACTTCTTTTTCCCCTTTTCCTTGGTATAGGGGAATAATTATACCTGACTTCCAATCTTCCAGAACTCTACCTTCCTCCCAGGCCATTCTGCACAGCTTCCACATCCATTCTACTACTATCTCTCCCCCATGCTTCAGGATTTCACCACACGCTCCATCAATTCCTGGGGCTTTTCCCATTTTAACTTTCTTCATTGCTTCCTCAACTTCCATCCTACTGATTTTTTCCTCTTTTCTCACATCCCTCCTTCTCCCAGCCATTACCCCAGCCACTTATACTCGCATTACTTTCATTCTCTATGTTCAACAATTCGTTAAAGCGTTCTCTCCATCTGCTCACTTTTTCTCCCTTCTCCACTAATAATCTACCAGTTTTATCTTTCACTTCCCGACTAACTTCTTTGGCACCGTGTCTAACTCTCTTTACCTCTTTCCAGAACATTTTCTTACATTTCCTCCACTTTACACTCAGATTCCTTCCAAATTCCTCATCCACTCTCTTCTTACTCTCACTGACTAATCTTTTCACCTCTCTCTTCCTCTCTACATATATTTCTCTCTTCCATCTCTCAACTTCTTCCATGCCCCTGTTTCTCATCCATTCACTATGCTTTCTTCTCTTGTGCCACAGCCTCCCTCACCTCTTCAGTCCACCAATGCTGTTCCCTGCACCCCCTTTCATCTTCTTTTCACCCCACACACCACCTCACATACTGCACAGATTTCTTCTGTGAATATCCTGCACACACCTTCCATGTCCCTCATCTGCTCCAATCCATGTTTACGCAGTTGCTCCTCCACTTCTCTCTTATATTCTGTCTTTTTTCCATCCTCTTGTAATTTTTCCACCCTCCTTGAATGAAATACTCCTGTCCTTCCCTTTTATTTCTCCATTTCATTTGGACATGCACTCTCCCAACCTCTATATACTCTCGCATCCATTACACACCTTCTCATCCTTTCATCCACACACACATAAACAATCATTACCTTCCGTTCATTCAGTTCACCACCCACCCTTCTCGTCATTCGCCAGGTATATCTGTTATGCTACGTATTTGAGGGCCAACTACTTGTTCCTCAGATGCGTATGCGAGAGGTGGATGTTTTTACAAGTCGCGTTTCTGAGGGTCGACTCTTCGCTTCTCCAAATACGCAGGTTCATAGGGGATTCTTTTTCAAGACCGGGTCGGTATATTAGGGAGAGGACAGGACACAAAAACAAGGCAGTAACCACTGACAAACATATATTCAAAGTATATTCGTAGAGACAAATAGAACATTTAATTACATGAATTCTGGATGAGCCAGAGACGGGCTACTGGCAAGTTTTACTAAAGAACAAACTGTCTCTCTACCAGCCATGGGAATGTATGGTAATATGAACACAGTATTCATGGCACTTCTGTTACACTGGTATCTCTAATACAGGAAATACAATTATTACATTCATTAACAGTCGTTTAGCACTGGACGGCACTGATCCACTAATTACAATACACATACATATATATATATATGTATCATTCGCGTAGGTATATCACGGTTAGAGGCGTGCAAAATGTCACACAGAGAGAGGGGGAGGGGGACTGAAGTATTTCTGTACACTAGGGAGACACTCGTAAGTGAATTAGATATGCGTAAGTTTATTCAGCGGTGTGCCAATACACTCGGGAGGGAAATGTATGGAATATAAGGGATGGCGCTATTTCTTTGTATTCATATAGTTTCCACTAGAGCACTTTAACCCGTCACATCCCGACCAATTTCCAACCTCCGATACCCCCCAGTCCCGAGCATTTTTGTAATTTTTTTTTCTTGGTTCAAACCTTCGCTTTTGGTGAGAAACATCGAAAATTCATAGAGAAATCGCCCTCCTAAGGCTATAAATGGTGCTACAGGTGTTGAGTAAGCCTTATGTTTTCCCTCTTTTTCAGGGTACTTGGCTAAAGAAAACGAACTATGGAAAGGTTAACTAATTCAAGCCACTTTAAATTACGTATTTATTTATGTATTTGGTACGAATTTATGTGTAGTACAAGACTATATTTGTTTTCACACATTTATATAGGCAATAGAAGTATTGTTCAATCACCAAACACATCCACATATGGCACTTTCCTTTATGACATTACAACCTCATCACTTCTGTTTGTTTCTTGCTCTGGCTTCAATATTTCTTTGTCCTCCACCTCAGGAATCACTTTCACCGTGAATTTCGTCATTGGAGAGACCCTGGGGTAGCATACCTTTACTGGCCAGGTTACTGCTAACAGGTGAATTGCCCAGTGTGGGGGGAGGGGGGTTAGGTGGGTCCATGCAGTATCCCCACTTGACAACAGGTAGAGGAAGGTCTCCCACATATGCCTACCAAAAATCACCCATGAAACTTGAAAATTGTGCAAATTGTGACCCTTGCAATTGCGTGACGTACCCGTACGTCAATGGGTGTAGCTGTGACAAAACGTTGCAATGTACTCATATGTCGATGGGATTCCTTGGGTTAATTATTCATCACACTGGGGGAGGGAACATTACTTAACCCGCCGAGTCCCGCCGACATACGATGCACGTCACCGCTTTTTTTTTTCACGCTCAGACCCACCTACGTGCATCATACGTCAGTCAATTGCAAGGCCCGTCATTTGCACATTTTTCAAGATTCGCTGGTGATTTTTGGTAGGCATATGTGGCAGACCTTCCTCTACCTGCTGTCAAGTGGGGTTACTGCCTGGCCCCACCTGACCACCCCCTCCCCCCCTCACTCAGCAATTCACCTGTTAGCAGCAACCTGGCCAGTAAAGACATGTTGCCCAACGGTCTCTCCAATGACGAAATTCATGGTGAAATTGATTCCTGAGGTGGAGGACAAAGAAACAAAGAAGCTAGAGGGAGAAACAAACAGAAGTGATGAGGTGGTAATGTCATAAAGGAAGGTGCCATATGCTTGTGTTTTGGGTAAGTGAACAGTGCTTTTATCGCCTATATTATTGTGTGAAACCAATATAGACTTGTACTACACATAAATTCGTACCAAATAAATAAATAAATAAAGATGTAATTTAAAGTGGCTTGAATTAGTTAGCCCTTCCATAGTTCGTTTTCTTTGTAGCCAGGTCCCCTGAGAAAGAAGGAAAACGTAAGGCTGACTGACACCTGTACCAACATTTATAAGCTCAGGAGGGCGATTTCTCTATGAATTTTCGATGTTTCTCACCAGAAGTGGAGGTTTGAGCAAAAAAAAAAAAAAGTTGAAACTTGGTCGGGTTCTGAGGGTGTGTTGGGTAAAAAAACGGTCGGGACCGGGCGGGTTAATATAGCCAAAGGGGGCACGTGGTGCTCTGTACGTCATACACCTGCACTGAGGATCACTAAGGCTCGTCCAGTCTTTTACACTGAGCCTATCTGGAAATACTGACTGAGCCAATACACTGTGAGAGATACACTGCATGTCACATTTACAGCCTAGTGATTTACACTGGTCCAGGAGTCACACACTATTACAGCCCTTTTCACTATACTGGTGGGCCGACTCCCAATACCTCAGGCTGGAGGAGTGAGGTGAGGCTCGCCCTTCTGGGGGCCCCGTGCTGGGATGCAGGACTAGGGCCGAGGAGGGCGAGTAGGCGGGCCTGGTGCCGGCTCCTGGGATTGCCGGACTGTGCCCCATCGTCAGACAGGTCATGCCCTGGAGCCCTGGGTAGGCCCCTGGGAGTCTGAAGGCCCAGGGTACTGGAACCTGGGGCCGCCGGAGGAGCAGGACTTTGGCAACTGCGGGAGGGTGGTGTCACTGTCAGGGTCACCTCACTGCAACGTCAGGCTGGGGGCGTCACCGACAGGACTCAACGCCGGTGGCTCTGCTGGTGGGACCTCTGCCTCGGCTGCTGCTGCCCGGGTAGGAGGGGCTGGAAGGACCCAAGGCCCTGGATAGGGCCTTGCCACGGCTCCGAGAAGGGGTCTCCCCCCTACTCACCTGGAGGAGAGGAGTACGTCCCGCCCAGCCACAGGAAACAGGGTGGGCCAGGCAAGGGACTTCCCTGTCAGGAGCTATCCTAGGAGCAGAGGGTGAGAAACAAACAATGGCCTGCTCTGCCTTCCCCGCGCGACTGTAGGCCTGCACGGTGGTTCCTCTGTCCTGTTGGATCCCAGGGAAAACACGAGCCGAGGCTTTCTCTACCCTGTCTCTGCGAGGGGGAAAGGAGTCTCCAGTAGGGGAGGAGCAGATGATGGCCTGCTCTGCCTCATGCCCGACACAACTGGTGGCCTGTGTTGCGGTCCTACAGGAGACAGCAGCAGAGGGACGGACGATGGCCTGTCCTGCCTCGTACCCAACACGGCTAGTGGCCTGTGCCACGGTGCTGCGTGAGGAAGTAGCTGAGGGACGGACGATGGCCTGTTCTGCCTCGGACCCAGGACGGCTTGTGGCCTGTACCGCGGCACTACTCTGGAGGGAGACTGCAGGAGAGGAGCGGACGATGGCCTGCTCTACCTCAACCTGACACGGCTTATGGCCTATGTTGCAGCCCTGCAGTGGGTAGGCATCTGGGGAATGGATGATGGCCTGTTCTGCCCCTTTCGCGGTATGGACTGTGGCCTGTATCGTGGCGTTGCGTGGAGTTGGAAAGACAACTCCACCCCTGACCTGCCGACTAGAATTTTCCCGGGGACTAGGTACCTCTCACTGCTACCCTGGTGTAGCATCGGCTGGGAGCAAGAGGGATGCTGGGAAGTGACACAGGTGGGCTGTTCCTGCCTGGAGCCACTCCGTGTATGCTGCACACCCCCGGTGGTCCTTCGGGGGCTGGGGGTGTTGGTGTCATCTGCAGCCTATCCCTTTGCCTCACATATTTCACCACCCTCTCCCGGGAAGAAGTCACATCCCCGTGGCTGGAGGTGGTATATGTTGGTGTTGTCAGTTTGGTGGAGGGGCGTGAGGTGGTTCAGTTGTGGGTGGTAGGATTGGGTGGCAGGTAATGGGCATAAGCCACTCTCATTGTGGAGGGGCAATGTGCTCGATGAAGGAGTCAATGCAGGTGTTGGGTGCCCTGGATGCGGTGGTGTCATCCCTGGGAGGGGACCCAATTTACTCTCTGGACACACATGGTGGTGGTGGTGGTGGTTCCCGGGAGAATGCTGGCCAGGGGAAGGGTTATAGGAGAGATGTTAGGTGGTGGTGTGGGCAGATTGCTTATGAAGGGTTAAAGGGTTGGTGTGGGCGTGGAAATGTATCGGGATGGTGGGCATGAGACGTGCCTGGAATGGGTGGTTGTGGTGGTTAAATGTGGGGTGGGCAGAGAGGGGGAGTGGGGCGCGGGGGTGGGCAGAGTCTGTGGTGGTGAGGTGCGGGTGGCGGCAGTTGTTGGTGAGGCAGTAGCTTTGTCAGGTGCAGGGTGCGGCGTGGAAGGTGTGGAAATTCCCGGGGTGGGGGATGGTGGGGAGACACATGGTGAGGACGATGTGGTAGGTGTAGGGGAGGTCGGTGCTGGTGCGGGAGGCGAAGGGCGGCATTGAGGGGTTGGGGTGCGCCTGTGGGGGACAGGGGGGCGGGGTGGCGATGGGGGGGGAAGAAGTGGCCAAAACAATGGGGAAGGGGACAGGGTGGGGAGAGGGAGGGGGTGGAGGGGAGGATTCCTTGTAGGGGCGGACATGGCAATTCCTGTAGGTGCGGGAGGTTCCGTTGTAGTCGATGAGGACTTGATATGGGTTGGGGACTCGGGTAATCGTGTAGGGTCCCATGAAGTATGGAGCAATCTTATTGGGGGTGAGGAGGTGTGCGATGAACATTTTATCCCCCGGTTTGTAGGGATTGGTTAGTGGAGAGTCGGGTTGGATTTCTTGGTGGGTGTGGAGGTGCTGTAGCTGCCGTTTCAGGTGCTGTAGGGGGTCAGAGGTTGAGGATGGGGGAGGGGGCTAGAGATGCTGCCGTAGTGGCAGGAGGATTGGGGCCTTGCCGAAAATCTATTCATGGGGGGTGATGCTGTCGTCACAGGGGCAGGTATTCATACCCCACTGGATAATTTCAATGTGGGCAGGCCAGTTCTCATCTTGGGTGGTCTGGATTCGGGTCCTGATCTGGTTCAGGAGGGTTCTGTGGCTTCTCTCACACACCCTGTTGCCTTGTGGCCAGTATGGGGAGGGGTGGGAGATGGCGAAGCCTAACAGGATGGAAAGTTCCTCCCTTATTCGCCCGGTGAATTCAGGGGTGTTGTCGGAGTGGATGGCTTGGGGGACCCCGAAATAGGGAAAACATGGCGCATGAGGGCGTCTGCTATGCGACAGTGGTGTGCTCCTTTGCAGGGCAAGCGACCAAAAATTTTGAGTACACGTCGATGAATGTAGTGATGTCCTTGTAGCCAGATCGAGGTGGTAGGAGATACGTCGACGGATAACAACTGCCATGGTTTATGGGCGATGATTTTCCTGGTGGGACCTGCGGAATGGGTAATGTCCTTCCCCAGGCAACATGCTCGGCAAGCTTGGGTGACATGCTGGGTGAGGGCGGTGGGGTTGGGGGTCCAGTAAAATCAGTTTTTTTTTATGCCCAGGTGAATCCCATTATCCGAGTGCAGGTGGGTGAGGATGTCTAGGGCTGAATCTGGATCTAAGACCAGGTGGCCTGATGGTGTGAACAGCTGGTCCTCTTGGAGGTGGAGTTCACCAAACAGGTGCTGGGGGATCCACATTGGGCGGTCCTTAGCTTGCCAGCGTTGGATTAAGTTGGGCTGGTGTAAAACGGATTGCACAGGCAGGTGGGAGAGGGTGTCCGCGTTAATGTGTAGTTTCCCGGAACGGTAGACGATCTCATAATCGAATTCTTCCAGTGCCTCACGCCAGCGGATGAGTTGTGCGTTCTGGATGGCAGACTGTCGGAGCCACTGCAGAGACTGGTGATCTGTGATTACCGTGACTCGGATGCTGGACAGGTAGGTCCGGAAGTAGTCAAGGGCCCAGATGATCCTGAGGCACTCCCATTTGGTAGCAGCGTAATTACGCTCAGCTTGGATGAGAGTGCGGCCGACACAGGCTATGATGTGTTCGCGTCCCTCTTGAACTTGAGCTAGGACGGTGCCAATAGCCGCTAGGGAGACATCTGTGTATAGTCTGAAGGGGAGATCGTATTTGGGAAAAGTGACAATGGGGGCCGAGACAAGTTTCGCCTTCAGGGTGTTGAATGCGTTTATCCTGTCGTCGCTCCATACAAAAGGCTCACCCTTCTTCGTGAGGTCATGGATGGGTTTGGCGATGCCAGCAAACCGCTTTATAAATTGCTGGTAGTAAGAGGCGAGACCAAAGAAGGCACGGACTTGGTGAACATCTTGTGAAAGAGGCTGGTCCGCGATGGCTCGCAGTTTATCCAGGTACGGAGAAATGCCTCCCCGGAGACAATGTGCCCCAGGAAGGCCTAGGAAGGCGACGGATCTGGCGGCTAAGACACATTTGGAGGGCTTGAGTTTCAGCCCCGCCTGGCGTATGCACTGGAATACTTGTTGGAGGTGGTGGAGGTGGTCGCCCCAAGTTTTACTAAAGACGATGACGTTGTTGAGGTATGCCAGGCAGACCTCCCAGGTTAGACCGGTGAGGACAGACTCCATCAGGCAGGAGAAAGTGGCACGGGCGTTGCACAAACCGAAGGGGAAGACATTAAACTGATAGTGTTTGCCATTGCTGGTAGAGAAGGCCATCTTTCCCTGGTCTTCGGGGTGGATGAGGACCTGCCAGTACCCTGACTGGAGATCCAGTGTGGAGAACCAAGTGGATCTGTGGAGTGAGTCTAGGGAGTCGTCAATTTGGGGGAGGGGGGTGGCATTCTTGGTGGTTACGTCGTTCAGGTGGCGATAATCGACACAGAACCTGAGGGTGCCATCGTTTTTCCGGAGAGGGACAACAGGAGAAGACCAGGGGCTTGTGGAGGGTGTGATGATGCCTGCATCCAACATTTCTTCGACTTGCTGGTCTTCTGCTCGTTAGTGTGGATTCTTCCGGCGGGATGGTTGCCGAATGGGGGCCCTGGTGGTGTGGATTTTATGGGTTAGGTATGTCGTGTGCCCCAAGTCTGTGGGCCCCATTGCAATGAGGTCCTGATATTCTAGGAGTAGGTGGTGAAGGGTCTCAGCTTGGTGTGGGGACAGGTGGTCGGGGAAAGAGGGGAGGGGGGGATCTGAATCGCCGATAAGCAGTCCTTTTGGCAGGGTGAGTGGCATGGTGGCTAAGTTGGCGATTTTTACCGCGCCAATGTGTGGCGGGAGGAAGGTAGGTGACATAGAACAGGAGGAGAGGGGCCCGGTGAGTATGTTAGGGGAGAAAAGGGTGTAGGCTTCCTCGGGTTTGTTGAGTGGAAGCCAAGCCTCATGGTGAGGGGGAATGGTGAGGGTGGAGGCGACGGTCGCGGGGTAGGTTGGGTGGCTGAGGGGGGGTGGTGGGCGAGGGTGGGGGAGGACGAGGTTGGCTCGGCAACGGAGGGGATTTTGTGCACGTGCAGAGGGTTAGGGGCTGACAGGGCGGTAGACGGAGGTGGAGTTGCCTCCTGTGGCAATCGATATGAGTGCATAGCTTCTGGAGGAGGTCCAAGCCCAGGTACCCATCGTAGGCATGGCATGAGAAGTAAAAAATAATGAATCGGTGTTGGGTCGAAGCTTGTTGGTGGGTGTCGGTCTTTAGGGCCCGTGTTTCCCCATGGATAGGCAAGGAGCCTTCTCCCGCATCTACGAGGCAGGCTGAGGTGGGGAGGAGGAGGCCAAAGGCCGACTTGTGACGGGGATAGAATTGGGTGTAGAGACAAGACCTGGTGGCTCCCGTATCCACCAACAGTCTTGCCTTGACCCTGTTGAGTCTCATTTTATCGTAGACCGGTGGGCGATAGTTTCTTGAGGTGGCCCCTGCCACCGTGGGGAGGTGCAGGGGTGGCCCTAAAAATTCAGTGCCATCTCTAGCTCCTTGTCGGATACTTCACTGCCCTCTTCAGGGTCGGGGTCGTTTTCTCCGATGAGGAGAGGGTCAAGGTCTGGGGCGTCTTCATTGACGGCTGATACACGGCGGCATCCATTCATGTTGGGTTTCCTTCTCCGTGCTGCCTTTCATTGCTCACGGATATCATGTAAAGGGCAGCGGCTGCTACATGCTGAAAACTCCCTTGGGTTGATGGTGATGAGGTTGGTGTTTTCCTTCGGGGGCAGCCGTTTCTGTGAGTGAGCTCTTAGAGGGGCAGGAGCAGGTGTAGGGATGGCTCGTGTTGGGGCTGGTTGTTGGTGGGGAATTGGTTGGGATAGTCTGGTGGGAATCTACTCACGACCCCGATGTATTGTGTGGTGGGGCGTGCTGCGAGGAGGTGCCAGATAAGTTGAATGTCACGGTCCAAGTCTCCTGACAGGTCATGGATGGTAAAATGTTCTTTCACCGTGCCCAGAAGTATTTGTAGGAGAGTACTGAACAGGTGCTGGTCCAAGGTTTCTGCATTGGCGTCTGAGTATGCGGCGGTGATGAGTCGCCTTGCTTGGATTATTGTGTTATCCAAGCTGCTGTCGTATTTTAAGGAGTCCAATTGTGAAATGGCAACAACTGCTTCTAATGAAGGGGTAATACCCTTTATCACTATTTTTACAAATCTGGCTCATGTGAGGTCTGGGACTATTTTTGGTGCTACATTTGATACCACCTTTCTCAGGTGAGGTAGATTGACAGCTATTTTCTATCTGTCGTTATCAAACCCGATGTCAGGTAGTGGCTTAACCATCTCCAAATAAGTGGTAATGTTGCATTGTTCTGGGTCGAACTTTGGTAAGGGTACGTGTGGTTTGGCTAACATTTTCAAAAAAGATTTCCTGTCCTTCTTTCCCACCGATCGGATCAAGAACCATCGCAAGCCACCAGTGTTATGCTACGTATTTGAGGACCAACTACTTATTCATCAGATGTGTATGCGAGAGGTGGGTGTTTTTACCTGTCGCGTTTCTGAGGGTCGACTTCTCACTCCCCCCAAATACGCAGGCTTACAACGGGTTCTTTTTCACGACCGGGTCGGTATATTAGGGAGAGGACAGGACACAAAAACAAGGCAGTAACCACTGACAAACGTATATTCAAAGTACAAATACAACATTTAATAACATAGATTCTGGGTGAGCCGGAGACGGGCTAGTGGCAGGTTTTACTAAAGAACAAACTGTCTCTCTACCGGCTGTGGGAATGTATGGTAATATGAACACAGTATTCATGGCACTTCTGTTACACTGGTATCTCTAACACAGGACATACAATTATTACATTCACTAACAGTTGTATAGCACTGGACGGCACTGATACACTAGTTACAATACACATACATATATACAGGGTGATACACGAGTTTCTCCGGAAACTCTGGGAAATGCAAGCTTATGCAATTCTAAGCATAAAATACTCTGTAAGTATAGGTATTCATTGTAATGGTTTACAAGTGGTGAAATTTTCAAATCTGACATGTGAATGGGAGGCGGCCAGGCTGGTGGCGGTCTTGCTGTGTTCCCAGGTTACTCAATTTTCTTTTAAATTTTGCACGTTTTTCTTGTTCTGAATGAAACTATTCTTTCATTAGTCGTCAGGTAAGTAACTGTTCTACATAGACAAGTATGTCACTTTAAAATAACAAATAAATCTACTACTGAAGGAGTAAACATGGCAGAGATCCAGTACCAGTGATACTCAGAGCTCAGTTCCCTCCAAGTGCTGGCGAGTGTGGTACGCTTATTTATTACAGGGACGGTTTCACCTACATTTCGCTACAATGCCATTCACTTTTACAAACGTGGAGTATGCAGATATAATTTTTATCGATGGGTTCTGCAATGACAACGCTGAAGCATCAGCAAGAGAATACAGACGGAAATATCCAAACAGGAGCCCAGATGAAAAAGTTTTTTACCACGTCTACATGGAGAGGCAAGTTGAAGTACACGCATAGTAGGAATGGTACACCGCAGCCCTAGCATCAGTACAAGAAGAATTTCATCCCAACTTAGTGTTCCACAAGCGAAGGTATGAAGGACATTAAAGCGGGAAGGTCTGTACGCATATCATATACAACTAGGTTAGCATCTACAACCCGGGGATTCTGCTCAACGACTTTATTGCTGTACTTGGCTAACAGATCATCCTCAGCTGTGCAAGTACATTTTATACACTGATGAAGCCATATTTACCCGCAGTGGATCACATAATACTCGTAATGCACATTAGTGGTCAAAAGAA
>JAGKTI010023275.1:0-14881 GCA_018397915.1 Birgus latro
AACTTTAATTTATCTACAATGTCTGCAGAAATGAAGGTTTTCTGCGCACCTGTATCAAAAAGAGTACATACTAATATGTTCCTATTTTCACTCATTACCTTTACATCAGCAATTGGAACTGCAGCTTGCATCGTTACTGGAGTATTTGCTTCCGCAACTGTCATATTGACACTTGCAGTTTTAGGAACCTCATGTTTCATTATCCTTGGGCACAAAGCACTGTGATGATTGTCCTTTTTTATATTTGAAACAAAGATTTAGTTTAATTTTACAGTCAGTGGAACCATGTTCGGTATTCATACAAATCATACAACATCCCAATTCCTGAAGTCTCACTATTCTAGAAGCATAATCAGGATACTGTTGGCAAGATACACTGGAATGTTGTTCACCACAAAACACACAAACCTTCTTGTCCTTTACCATGAAAAATTTTACCACCTTAATTTCATCAGCTTGTCTATCCCCTGTCTTTATTAATTTATCCTCAGACTTTAAAGAGCTAAGAAAAGTACCTATCTCTTCCTTAGGTACAGCCTTACCTGTTCTTGGCTTGGCTTTCCCAGCCAGTTGGTTAGTGGTTCTTTTCCTTATTTCAGCCTTTGATTTATTTTCAACAGGCTTATGTTCCTTGCAAGTGTTTACAGAGTTGCATCAAGCCTTTCTCAATCTCCTCACAGGAGAAATTATCCTTCTGGTACCTGCCATACAGAGCGTCCTTAGTTCTTGGTAGAAGTTTTAAGGACACAATTCTAGAAAGCACCCAGTCTGCTGCCTTAACATCTTCATAAGTACCTAAGGCCTTTAAATTACAACCTATCGCAATCCGAAAACTTTGCAAGGACTCAAAATCATGTCTAGGAATGGGTAATTCAATCAGAGCCTTTAATAATTGGGTAATGGCTTGCTCCTTGTCTTCATAATTCTGCTTAAGGATAGCCAAAGCTGCCTCATAATTGCTTTCCTCCACAGGTAATTCCTTTATCAATTTGTAAGGCGTCCCTTTGACCTGTCCTAACAGATATGCGAGCTTGCTCACATTAGGGAGATCTGTTCGGTCATGGACTAAGTATTTAAACTGATCCCAAAAGGATTTCCAACTCTGCTCCCCATCAAACTCTGGAAGCGTAATTTGTGGTAATGCAGCCTTACTTGCTTGTTCCACAGCTTTTGTTCCGTTGATAATCTATCTATCTATCTACTGCCAGACACCATAATCCCGTAAGGGATGGCCATTTGACTTTGAGTTATTTTTTTTTTACGGGGAGGGGCACTAACCCTCCACCAACCCACTTGTTGACACGTAGGGAGCACGTATGGTTTGGTTATATGGTTACCACCCAGCGTTGTAAATGGTTTCTTGGCTTACAGGAAACCATTTGGCTTGTCACTCAATGTAACGCCACCTGTAAAGGAAAGAAAAGCAGTAAGAAGTGACAGGAAATATAGGAGAAATAGGAAGAAAGGAGGGCAGGCACAGAAAAAGAATGATAAAGGCTAAGGAAGAAGTAGGCAGCACTACATCAAGTGAGTGGATGATGGTCGCCACCACCTACCACTACGTTGATAATACTGGCTAATTTAAATTCAACCAGCTTCACTAATGCTAGATATTCCTCCAATTTACTTTCAAATTTGGAGGTTTCTGCTTCCAAAAGATCTTTATCATCAGCTTGTACGATGGCTGCTTCCAAGTTAATATAACTTTCCTCGTACTTGGCCCATCTTTCTTTTAATAGGTTCAACGGACTACTTAATTTCTCCTTAATTGGAGTTTCCTCTAATGAATGTCTACAGTCCAGTATAGCTCTCCTTACCACTAGCTGATTTTTGAAACAAAGAAATAGACATTGTTACTGATTTCTAAGTTACGGGAGTACAACCCTTTTTTTTTTTTCTAAATTTTACAACCCAGATTTACTGAACTCCATCGTTATTTATCATTTTAAATTTTGAGGGGTGTGGGAATAGGGTTTATGGCTTTAAACCTATCTCCCTGGGTTATTAAACCTCTGGGGTAATTCTGTCCTTCCCACACTCAGGTTCCAAAATAATCACAATTCTCCGGAGCTCAGTAATAATTAACATTTTAAATTTTAAGGAGTGTAGGGATTTGCCTTATGGCTTTATACCTATCTCCCTGGGCTATTAAACCTCTGGAGCAGTCATTATCTCCACACTCATTACAGCATAGGACCACCCAAGGCCTGCACAGCATAGAACCTTTCCTTCTTATGCTCTATGTAATTTATGAATTTTTGCAGAACCGCTTCTCCGCCTTTATGATTCCAATGGATGCCATCTGTTTTTTGGTAGGCTTGGAAAGGCTTTGCATTGAAATGAATGAAATCCTGCCCTTTCCTAATCCTCTGCAACTTCCGGTTTATGGCCCTACTCATTAATTTGTAGGTACCATAGCAAACAGATGCGCCATATGGTAGGTTCCTAGGCTCAAGAAGGGTTATTGCTACTGCAGATTTACACGAGCCTTCAATGGCTCCTACCACTGCAAGTATATTTTCCACAATTTCATTAACATCTGAATCTTCACTGATGTCATTTCCTCCCCAAAAAAGAACAGTGCGATCATGCTCCCATTCTAATACGGCGTTTAGCCGCTCATCCTCGGAAAAGGAACTTGCCTTTCCTCCAGGAGCTCTGTATATACGTATTTCCACGTATTCTACTTCCACGTGACGTGGTAATAAGCTGTGCCCTACGAAAGCTACCTTAAAGTCACTCAACGCCTCTGCACACATCTGTTATCCTCACTCGGGGCACCAAAATGTGAGAAAAAAACAAGCGTCCTAGATACTCCTCACTGGAGAAAGTTATCTAAATTGAACAGAGGTAAATTTGCATAAGTCTCATGAGTAAATTAGGCAATTAAATCCCCTAACTCACCTACAATCACCTCTCATATACTAGCTAGTTCCCTAAGATTTGGC
This sequence comes from Birgus latro, assembly GCA_018397915.1. Taxonomy (NCBI): domain Eukaryota; kingdom Metazoa; phylum Arthropoda; class Malacostraca; order Decapoda; family Coenobitidae; genus Birgus; species Birgus latro. Next base: position 2,949 of record JAGKTI010023275.1, read on the forward strand.
CAAATCAATAAGGTCACTTAGCTATATATTGAGTCGAACAACAAGATGACGACGGGCGTGCTGTTTCGGTCTTTCCTGGGCAATCAGGCGTCCTGGGGTGTATGTACAAGGAGCGTAGCTACTGACAGAGTGAAATCTGCTCAAGGAGTGAGCAATATGGCGAGCTTCTTGTCCCTCATAGGATAGAAGAGTTGCCAACTATTGTTTAAGTACAAGTCAAATACAGCTAACTTACTCCGTAAAATATACAAGGTGAATCTAACTTAATCTAATCTTAGTTTTAGTTAAACTAAACAAAATATTCCCCTTTTCTACAGATAGATATACTGTATATATATTAAAACTGGCCTCCCGTTTGATCGTGGGCTTTTTCATCCTTACCACGTCATTCACGCAAGCGCAGTTTAGGTCAATGGAAAATTCCCTAGCTTTTACATGTATGTACATAGTTTTCTACCAATGTTAAACACAGTAGCATTTAATTTATTAATAATAAGAATTAACGGAACATAATCTCTGGGTTTTTAAACCTCTCAAGTACGTTTTCCTCTGCTCTTTAACGATCGACGACTAAAGGTAAAGAGCGCAACCGCTCGAGGGAAAATATTTCCCACAATATATAAGTAACTAATTGGGGCCCAAGCCAGTCCGAAATATGTGAAATTCCGATAAAAGCAACATCCGGACTTACCCCTGCTAATCCAGACTTTTTCCGATATATCAGACATTAGTCCAGATTGCATCAGCGGTTTTCACCACCATTGCAGTATTGTATTGTGTTATACCTTCACTACATTAATCAAATGGTATAATAATACTGTACTGCGCACTGAAAAACATGTCTTTTACTTGTCTTATTGTGGTGAACATAGCTGAAGTTGTCAGGCAGTCCGGACTGCTTTCTGGCTTTATTGGACTTTTTCCGATATATAGAGTTTAGTCTGGTAGTTCCTCGAGTCCGATAAAAGCAAATTCCGGTCTACTGAAGTCTGTTATATCGAGGTTTTACTGTATATATATATATATACACACATACAGTATATATATATATATACAGTAAGACCTCACTATAACGGACTAATTGGGGCCCAAGCCAATCCGAAAAATGCGAAATTCCGATAAAAGCGACATCCGGACTTACCCCTGCTAATCTGGACTTTTTCCAATATATCAGACATTAGTCCGGATTGCATCAGTGGTTTTCACCACCATTGCAGTATTGTACTGTGTTATACCTTCACTACATTAATCAAATGGTATAATAATACTGTACTGTGCACTGAAAAACATGTCTTTTACTTATCTTATTGTGGTGAACTAGCTGAAGTGGTCAGGCAGTCCGGACTGCTTTCTGGCTATATCGGACTTTTTCCGATATATAGGAGTTTAGTCCGGTAGCTCCTCGAGTCCGCTAAAAGCGAATTCCGGTCTATTGAAGTCCGTTATATTGAGGTTTTACTGTATACACATATATATATATATACATATACAGTTAGGAGCTTCCTGCTTAAACACTGACAAATTTTCCAGTCTCTTTAAGCCATTTGTACCCAGTGTCCTCGGTTGAGGATGGAACTGGGCATTTTCAAAAGTTAATAAAAAGAGAACCCCGGTGAAGGGCTCTATGAGCATCGCGACTATGAGCTGACAGGCAGAGGGTAGTATGCTTAGTACCCATTCGGCAAAATCCCTCACACAGGAACTCTGGGAGCTAATGGGTTAACACAGACAAATCTACCAGTTTCTTTAACAAAGAGGGGATCGCAAAGTAGATGGGGGCTGATGTGGAAGTGGAACTTTAATCAGAAGGAGTGTGAGGGACATTAATAAGTGAAGATATCTGTCATACCTCCAGTAAGGCCAGGGGTATACTAATAGGAGATAAACCCCTGTCAGCCTGTGAACATATTAATTACAGTATTTTAATCTGACTAATACCAGATGAAAACATTCATTTTAGGAGACCCCTCAAGTTGAAGGAGCTAAAGAAGAAGGCTCCAAGACTGGGTGGTATAGGCCTACAAAATGCAGGACACTCTCATAATCCTCATGACAGGAGTGACTGATTCACACACATTTCCCATTTCTCACTCCGTGAGGCCATGTCAGTTCCTTACTCACTCAGGTTGTAATATGATTTATCTGGTGCCTGACAAGGTAATGCATCACATGCTAACACATCTGAGGCTACCATCTGTTTTGTATAGTTTGTCTTTTGACTCATCCCTCCTGTATGGAACATGCTCTAAGAAGTGATCTGCTCAAGATGTTGAGAAACCCATGCAGGTACAGATGGAAAATTTTATAAGCAGCGTTATCTTGGTTTAGTCACGGCAGTTAGGGCTGAAATAAAGAATAACAGAAGTCTTTACATATACCATGAAAACTGAACTGAAGGCAAAACATGGACAACTAGGTTAGAGCTAAGTTCTCAGGAGTTAACACTGAAGGAAGCCAATGGTTACAAATGCTGGAAAGCTAACTCATTGCCACCTGGGCCATATCCAAGATAGGCCATAACCCCCAGGAGTGACAGGCACCACTGTTGTTGCTAAAAACAGAACACAAGAGTCACAGTAATGAATGAGGTTATCAAGTCGATGTGCTGCTAGTGCTTAAACCATTCACCACTTGTTTTTTCTTATGGATTACCTGATCCTCATTTTCTAAGCCTTTTTTTTCTTTGTCTGTATTGATCTGTTCAGTCTAACTGGTCCTAGAGTCTTAGTTGACAAATTTCCTTGGCTTCATATTCCAGACATAGTCACTGTAATGTCCTTGTATCTCACACATTTAATAAGGTTTTGCTTTTTTCAAGCAAATCGTTGGTGACTGTACTCTGCAGGTTGCTCGGTAATGGATGAAGCGTATGCTGATGGGGAGCAGTGGACGCAGGGCTGCCACCTCTACAGCTGTCATGCTGGCCACGCTCACCAACTCTCTTTGCTGGAGTCATGTAACCCAGATGACCACATATATGTTGTTGCTTATAGTATTATTTGTATATATAGTTAACTTTAGATAAACGATATAACACTTAAACATAAGTATAAGATAATGTAAATTAAGAGTGTGGAGTAAGTACAGTGTGCTGTTTATTATATATTTATGTGTGAATAGGTTGTGAGATAGGAGGTGATGTGTATCCAGATGGAGCTCAGTGGTCAGACACCTGCCATGACTACACCTGCAGCCTGGGCACACTCCTCACCACTGCTTTTTATGACACATGTAAGAAACATTTTGCAAATGTAAACATTTTGGTAGTGCATCTAGATTTATCATATACTGTATGTCCTACGTATTATCAACATACAGTGCATTCAGCTATATCCATACCACCAGGTAGTAGCCAAAAAAAAGGGATAGGGGAGAGTTAATAGCAACACACTGGAGGGTTTGCATGACTGGAAAATTCATAGTGGAAAAAGGTCATTCTTAGTCAAATGAGCACCATGTGATGAAAGTAAGTATCATCGGGTATGGGCCATAGAATAGATCATAAGTTTAGGGAGTGTTTTTAAGCACAGCAGATATCTGAAGTAAAAAGCAACTTTCCTGAGCTTGGTAATGCTTTCCACTGCAGTTCTGAGGCTATTATGAAAATACTGTATTTATTTTGCACTTGTATTTTGCTTGGATTGAGTGGTATTACTTGTTTCATCCTATGGCCCTCATAGCAACCTAATATCCTTAATTCTATTCTGCAGCTAGATTACAGATATCTAGATACCTCCCCTGCTCATTCATGCCAGGCTATATTTGATATGCTCATGATAAGTACAAAAATATTGCATTAATGCATCTGGAAAAGGATACCTGTCATGCTCCAAGTGCAGCTATATAAGTGAGTAGGTTCTGATTCATGGGTTCAGATAAAATATTAAAACATAAATTTCAGTCATAATTCACTACAACTGGAATAGATTATCTGTGGCCAGAATCTTCCTAAAGCACATACTTAATTTTCTTTACTATTAGAATGCAGGACTTCAGTCACACCCTGCCACTTGTGCATCCAGTTGGGTCATCAGGTCAGTTGATGTCCATCCAACATAGTTGTGGTCAATTAAATTCAGCAAGGATTAACTGAAATTCAATTTAGCAGCTTCACATTCATTCATGTTCCTTCAGGTCATCTGTAATTGATTCTACTTCACCTTTACCATTTTCAGACTCATGCAGATCAGTTTAGTTTAGACCTATTGGAGTCAATTTAGGTCCTTTCAGGTTCATCAGCTTGATGAAGGTCAGTAAAAAATCAATTAGATCATCCCTACAAAAGGCTGATGCCAAAAATCAGCACACCAAGTGCAATAATATTATTCAACTGGTCACTGTAGGGTCCATTAGCTCCATTCATACCATGCAAAGACTCAGCTCTGTCAGTGTACTGGCCACATCCACCAACACTGCTATACACCTGGTGACCAAGGAGTACTGTACTCTGATAGGAAGGATCTGTTCATTTCTCCCTATAGGGAATGAGCCCCTTCCAAGATGCATAGGTCTCATCAACTGAGGGAAGCCTGAATCTACACACTGCTACCTCCATGAGTTCACATCATCCCATCTTGCACAAACAGCCACTACTTCCTTATTCACCACATCATCCCCATAGTACAGATAAAACTTTGCAGCTCTAAGGAAACTACCATATAACACCTTGCATGTTATGACTGTAAAAGAGAGAAAGGAGATGGCAAGAAGAAAATGACACAGGAAAGTAGTAGGGTGAGAAGAGGGAGAGTGGATCTGGATATACCTAGCTCATCATTAACTTCTGCTCTAACTTGGCTTTTGAATGATTTAGAACACCAGTCCCAGTCCATGTGGCCATAAAGCATCAGCATGATTTGAAAACCATCAACCCTGGCAAAGGCTTGGGAATACAGAATTTGAAGAGCTTTCCGCTCCTGGACAAGGCCTGCCAACCTGTTCTCAAAGTCCTCTGACTTAGCTTCCCACTACAGGAGCATCTGCCTGCTAGAAAGGATTGGATGTTGTGGTAGAGAACCCCACTGTGGCAAGAGCAGGGAATGATTATTTTGTTTCTGAATACAAAGATGGGTCTGAGATAACTTACACTACAGCAATAAAAACTGCAGTGATATTATTTCACCCAGTGTTACAGAGAGTAGTGCCTTGCAGCTACCTCCACTTGCAGGAGCTCATTCCTTGAGCAGTGGCAGGAGGTGAAGTGTGCCACTTCTACTGTATTTCAGTTTTGAGGGCTGGTCTGGGGACTTCCCTCAAGAAGGCCCCTTGTCTCACTGCATATACAGGTATATTCAGCTGTACCTTTGTACAGGGTGTACTGTATAATTATATACTTGGTAAAGACAAGAAAATCTTAACTTGTATTTCTTGTTGATAGTCTAGTGGTAGAATGCATTATCTGGGGTAACAGTCTTGCCTTGTGTGCATGGGTTCAGATTTCCCTCAAATGACTGAGGATTTTTGATCATGCAATTCTGCCAGAGGCTTAGGTCTGTCTTACCCATAAATATTCCAAGCTGGTAAACCACCCTTGAGCCCTGTCACTTTCAAAAATGGCAATACAGTATAGGATTATTTGTTACCATTCCAGCTGACCTTTTTGTTCAGGAAACAACAATGACGATAATATAATAAAAGCTGTGTTGTGCAGGTTGTGTTGTGGATGGAATGAGTGTTGGTGAAGGGCAGCAGTGGACAGAAGGCTGCTATGTCAGGAACTGTACTGCTGGCAACGTACGCACCGTTACCTTACTCAACACTTGTGAGTTACTCCCTTATTTGAAGTAGACAAAGGGACAGAGTTAGAGGGGGTGGTGGGGTCAGGAGATGGCCTGGATGAGGAGTGTGGTAGCAAGAATAGGAGATAATCATTAAACTTTAATTAGTTTATCTATTCTATTTTACTGCATTTGTACATAGAGGGTGTCCTGCAAAAATGCGTGCCAAGCTCAGGGGGATGTTCGTGGGCCAGTTTTCAGTAATAAATGAAATATCAACATAGGTGCCATTTTCAGCCATTATGAAGCTACAGCCATTATGAAGCGTTAGGAGAAACACGTTAAGGTGGTTTGGGCATGTGGAGAGGATGGAGAGTGAAAGATTGACGAGGAGAGTGTATGTGAGTGAGGTGGAGGGGGCAAGAGGGAGGGGGAGGCCGAGGATGAGATGGAGGGATGGAGTGGAGAGGTATATGAGAGAGGGGGGTGTGAGTTGGGAGCGTGGTAGTGAAATGGCAGGGGACAGAGTGACATGGAGGCGATTTGTTTGTGGCCACCCCGTTCGGGATTGAGGCGTCTGGCAATAGATAGATAGATAGACAGATGAAGCTACAGATAGTTATTACTTCATGGGTGAATTATGAAAAAAAATATTTTTACCCATAAAGTCATCAACAATTGTACATCCATATCAGTTAAGAATTAGACCTATGTTGATATACAGTGGCGCCCCACTTTTCGCATCTAACTGGTTCTGTGAAAAGTACCACAAACCATGAAATAGGCTAATTGGTTCCGGGTCTCATGCCAACTCCCCCTAAAACCCATTTATGCAATGTAAAATTTACTCATCACACCTGAAAAGAAACTACAGAAGCTCAGTTCAGCCAATCCCCGTTCCATTATCTCGAATTTCCCGCAAAATTGAGTTCCGTAACCAAGGCTCAATACAAAGGAAACTTTTCTGGTATTCTGAGGTATTTTCCGCTAAATCTTTGAAGTCAATGGTCAAGCCGATTTACTGACAGTGCACACCCAAACCTAGCAAACTGTGCTGACTCTCAGTGCTACACACAGCAGTCTGAACCCATAATTAATACCCCCACTTAAATGCATTATTGTGTACATGTTAACAGTGATACATACAGTGATGACTTAGTAATAAAATATACACACACAAAGAATAAGGTGAGGATAGTAATGAACTAAATAGTATAGTAAATAGGGGTAGTAAACTACAGTAAGGCTTACCTCCAAAAGTAGGGGTTCTGAACTTGTTGCAGAAATATGCCTGACATAGGTAGCCATACTGGCTCCCCCAAACCTGTGTCAGGCCTGGGGGTGGTTTAGTCACTGTCAGAGTCACCCTCCATCAACACTCGAGGTGGTACAAGGGTGACAGAGGGGCTGGGGAGCATCAGGGATGGTGCTCCATCTTCTCAGTTATTTCCAATTTCTGGGCAAGAGAAAGCCTCACCCTCTCCTTTTCCTGAACCTTAGACATGGTTCATGAAAGCTTTGGTTCACTGAAAAACAAACAAACAAATAAGGCTGCAATGTCAAGGCAAAGCTGCACACGCGCGGAGCAGTTGTTTACTGTTAGGGGATCACATGAAGACTGCATGGGCTGAACGAGGTCGCCAAGTCCCTACCACTACCCAGAGAGCTTGGCAGAGATGTGTGGCAGCACAGCTTACCACAGGTCAGGGGAGTGTTCCGCTATGGGCTCAGTGATGCACTTGTTTTACCAGACTTTTTCAGTGGTTTTTGGAACAGAATTTTCTTAATGGAATTATACTCATTTTAATGGAAATTTTCCTTTAAATTAAGGGAAAAAAAAAAACAGAAAAAATGATTCTGTTATCTCAAGCTTCCGCTAAATCGACGTTCGTTAAACTGAGCTTCTGTTATAGTATTAGTACAAAGTACAAAATAGAGAAGGAAACTCATATGGAAGGCTGGAGTGAGGTGTTTAATGGAAGGGATGGGAGTGTAATTTCCAAGGCAGGTGGTGAGGCTACTACACCCCGCCACCTCTGGCACCTCCACCCTCCTTTGCCTCTGCTGCCTCCACCTCTCCACACAACACATCTATCCTGAGCTGCATCTCTTCTGTCTGCTGCTCCTGCACAAACCCAGAGAACTCCTTATCCTCAAGCAGGTCCATGATGACACCTTCACTGGGTTGTGCTCCATGCTCAGCTGCCCAAGCTTCTTGCATTGGGCCTTCCACCTCTTCCACTTCCCGGGGTCTGCTGAGGTAGCAGGTTATCAGAGCTTGCTGTGTTGCATTCACTTTCTCATTGAACACAGTGTTTATCAGCTTTGCCAGTGCAGAAACACAGAACAGGCACTCATGCTTGCTGGCAAACTGCCAGGTTGACTTCCTCCTGCAAATTCTCGAGAGTGAGCCGCCGCGATGAAAGTGATGATGTTGGAGTTTTGTCATCTTCTTTTGGCTGCTCTACTGGCTGCTGCTGTTCCATGTTGTCCTCCTCCAACTCCAACATTTCTGCAAAAGACATTGTTGGTATGTGGCTGATCAAGTGCTCCAATTCATTTTTGGTTATGTCAACAAACCCAAGAAGTCTGTGCGAGTGGCTTGTTTACGTTTTTCTCACCGCAAACGGAGGGGTTTTCGTGTGGAACCTGGTGTTTGGGAGTATTTGCAAGCCACCGCTAACTATGAAACCGCGAATAATGATGTAGTTAAACTTTGGGCTCCATTGTAGCTTTTATTACTCAGAATTTGCCCCCAGACAACCTGAAGTTTGGCACATGTTTTACAAGAAGGAAGTGAAAGGGAAAGAGGAGAGGGAAGGAGAGTGGATGGTGCTATGGTCTCGATACGAAACAAAGTTCTGAGAGTGGTGGCTGCAAGAGGCTTGCATAAAGGAGTTTTTGTGTTCATATTAACATGTGGGTGTAAGACTGGTGTGACATGAAGTCAGTGCAGTGATTTTTTTTTTTCTTTTAAAGGAATGTGTGAGGTGTGTGGAGTGGACAGGAAAAGGATTTGTGTGATTTATGAAAGATGTGGAGCGAGGAAGTCTGTGGACGTTAGAATTAAAGAGAGTGTGCTTATATCGTACAGTGAAATGGAAAGAATAGTCAGTGAGTGTAAAAAAAGGTGATGAAAAGGGCATATCTGAACAAGTTTGAAGGTCAGAAAAGACTTTATATCACAAATGAGTGTGAGAATTTAAAGTATGGAGGTTGATGAGGCTAGGAATCTGATAGGGGATCTGAATTGTTGGAAGAAATTTGTATAGAGAAGTGTATGGCAAGGGTTTGGCTCTCTGGTTTTCATCTGGTGAAATGATGGTTGCTGAATTGACACTGGACGATAAGTTCTGTACTGTAATGAGAATCACACTTAAGTGTGTATGGTTATGTCCCTTAAGTGCAGTCAGGATTCTGGGGGCTTGAATGGTGAGTAAATGAGAGTCTGGCCCATTCCACTGAACATGCTGTTGATTAGTTCTCCTTTTATGTATACATGTGGGTCCCGTTGTATGAGTGGGATATGATAATGGAGGACTGCTCAGGTAGCAGATACCTGTATACTGGATATGAAAAAAAGGATTACAAAACTTGTATACTGTAATGGAGTACATAAAGGAAAAATAGGGTTAGGTTAACTGACCCTGCTCTGTCTACCTATAGCCAGACGCTTAATCCTGAAAGGAGTCACCACAAACAAATCACCTCCTTATCACCCTTTACCCTGTCATTTTGCTACCCTCCCCGCAACTTACACCCCGCTCCTCACATATACATCTCTAGTCCATCCTTCCATCTCATCCTCAGTCTCACCCTCCCCCCTCCCTTTTTCCCCCTCCACCTCACTCACATACACTCACCTTGTCAGTTTCCCATTCACCATCCTTTCCACAAGGCCAAACCACCTCATTGTATTTCTACTAATGCTTTCTATCACATCTTCGTCCACACCACAATCCTCTTTCGCTTCCTCATTTGTCAGTCTGTCTCTCCATGTAACTCCATATGCTTCTCTCAAATAACTCTTTCCACTCCTCTCACTCTTGACATGTATCCTTCCAATAAGGTCCAGGCTTAACTTCCATACATTAATGAGGATCACAGTACTGTCATGTAGGGGCTTTTTTACTTCCATGCTCACGTCCGTATTTCTTATCACTAATTTTAATGAACCAACAACCTTTCTTCCCTGCTGTACCTTTTCAGCCACTTCATTCTTCAAACTTCCAACCTTACTCATCACACTACCCAAGTATTTAATGCAATCGCATTTTCCATTTCCTTGCTATCCAGCCTCAGTGTCCATTCAGTGACTTCATTTCTTTCAAAGACCACAACTTTATTTTTCCCTGCCTTTAGATTCCATTTCTTACACACTCTCCCAAACTCATTCTTCATGTCTCACAGTTCCTCTTCCTCTTCACCTAACAATACAGTATCATCTCCAGACAACAGAAAAGGAAGCTCCCAAATGCTGCCCTCTCTCATTAGGGCTGCTCCAACATCCACTGTCCTACCTTGTGTCTCTTTTATAACTCCATCCATATACAAATTGAATAACCATCCAGACATGACACATCCCTGTTTCAATCCAATATTCAGACAGAAAAATTCACTCAGTCCACCATCCACATGCACTGCAGCCCTAGTGGCCTCATACATACTCTTCACAGCATTCAACAGCTTACCATTTACTCCATAGATTTTTAATATTTTGCACTTTCTTTGTTTATCCACTCTGGCATATGCGTTCTCCAAATTCATGAAGGCAGTATACATCTTCTTCCCCTTCTCTAGAAACTTTTTCACTAAACACCTTAGGATGAATATTTGATCTACACAACCTCTTCCTTTTCTGAAACCTCCCTTTTCATCTCCAACTAATTGCTCTGCTATTTCCCTAACTCTGTCAATAAGTATCCTGCCATATACTTTTCCTATTACATTAAAAAGACAAATGCCTTGGCCTATGATTACGACACACTTCTTTTTCCCATTTTCCTTCGTACAGGGGAATAATTATACTATACCTGACTTCCAATCCTCGGGAACTCTGCCTTCCTTCCAGGCCGATCTGCACATCTTCCATATCCATTCTTCTACTATCTCTCCCATATGCTTCAGCATTTCACCACACACTCCATCAATTCCTGGGGCTTTCCACATTTGACTTTCTTCTTCACTTCCATCCTACTGATCTCTTCCTCTCTTCTCATCTCCCTCCATCTCCCAGCCACTTATACTAGCGTTACTTTCATTCTGTATGTTTAACAGTTCCTTAAAGTGTCATCAATTCATATTCTCTCCCTTCTCCACCAGCCATCTGCCATTTTTATCTTTCCTTCCCTTACTACCTTCTTTATCACCCTGTCCTACTCTCTTAACCTTCTTCCAGAACATTTTCTTACATTCCCTCCTCATTACACTCAAATCCCCTTCAAACTCCTCATTACTCTCTTCCTACTGTCTCTTACTAATCTTTTCACTGTTCTCCTCTTTGCTACATACACCTGTAACTCTATTCTGTCTCACAGCTTCATGCATGCCCCTGCTTCCCATCCATCCACTGTATGCTTTCTTCTTTTGTGCCACAGCTTGTCTCACCTCATACTGCTCCCATGCACCCTCTTCTGTCTTCTCATCCCCTCTCACACCACTTCATATGCTGCCCAGATTTCTTCTGTGAATGCCTTGCATGCACCATCCACCTCCCCCACCTGCTCCAAATCATAGCTACCCAACTACTCATCCACTTCTTTCTTATATTCTGCCTTCTTTTTTCATCCATGTGCAACCATTCTACAATCTATGTAAGGACTGCCTTCTCCTGCCCCTTTTCTCCTGGTATTCATCCAGTGCATTTGAACCTTGTCTCTCATCACTACTAAATGGTGGTCAGAGAGTTCACATCCCCAACCTCTGTATGCTCTTGCATCCAGCAGACATCTCATTCAGTCCTTCACACACACATAGTCATGATAATAATGACCCAGCTCACATCACCGAATTTGGGTCTAAACTATCCATCATTCTTATATCATCAGTTTCTCGTTTAATGGATGCTTGTACCATATAACGGGAACTCTGTGTGTGTGTGTGTGTGTGTGTGTGTGTGTGTGTGTGTGTGTGTGAGTGTGTGTGTGTGTGTGTGTGTGTGTGTGTGTGTGTGTGTGTGTGTGTGTGTGTGTGTGTGTGTGTGTGTGTGTGTGTGTG